>ONZH01003569.1:0-130293 GCA_900303285.1 Rhinella marina | reverse complement strand
GCTGCTTTCCCCCGGAGGAGATTTGAATTCCGGTGAAACCAGGCTTTGTTCATTTTAATAAGGCGTCAGCCTCGTCAGCGCTGTCAGTTTGGACAGGTGTGTACGCTTATCGGTTGATGACGCCATCACCAGCTGCCTGAAAATAACCCGCTCTGACAGGCGACGCCTAAGCGGGCAAGGGCAGGCCGCAGCCTCCAAGGCGTACAGCGCCAGTTCAGGCCACGTGTCCAGCTTTGAACCCAGTAGTTGTATGGAGCAGAGTGATCGCTACGGAGTTGGTATGGTCAGCTAGGTACTCCCTCACCATCTTACTGTACAGCTCCCCCTACTCTGCCTAGACTGGGGACAGGTGACAGTGTCTTGCTGGGGTGACATAAAAGTGGCAAAGGCCTTGGAGAGCGTTCCCCTGCCAGTGCTGGACAAGCTGCCTGCTCGCCTCCTCTCCCCCGCTACTTGGCCCACAGAACCATGCCCTCTGCCGCTAGCGGCGTCAGATGGGAAGATTGTTTCAGCTTGTGCACCAGGGCCTGTTGATATCTATTCACTCTCATACTCCTTTCCTCTGCAGGGATGAGAGTGGAAAGGTTCTGCTTGTACCGTGGGTCCAGGAGAGTGAACACCCAGTAATCGGTGTTTGAAAAATTCTTCTACGCGAGGTCACGGGATAGGCAGCCTAACATGAAGTCTGCCATGTGCGCCAGAGTCCCAACACGCAAGAATTCCCTCTCCTCACTGGCCTGACTCTCCATTTCCTCCTCCTCCTCCTCCAAGTCCTCCTCTTCAGCCCATACCACGCTCAAGAGTTAAGGACTGAGCACTGGTACCCTCTACTGTCTCGCTGACATTCTCCTCCTCTTCCTCCTCATCCTCATCCCCCTCCTCCGATACGTGCTGAGGAAACAGACTGGAGGGTGCTCTGGCTATCAAGCGACGTATCTTCCTCCACCGTCTCTTGTGACAAGCGCAAAGCATCCGACTTGATGCTGAGCAGTGAGTTTTTCAACAGGCAAAGCAGCGGGATGGTGAGACTGATAATGGCGGCATCGCCGCTGACCATCTGTGTTGACTCCTCAAAGTTGCTCAACACCTGGCAGATATCAGACATCCACGTCCACTCCTCATTGTAGACTTGAGGAATCTGACTGACCTGACTACCAGTTCTGGTGGAAGTTGACATCTGGCAGTCTACAATCGCTCTGCGCTGCTGGTAAACTCTGGATAACATGTTTAATGTCGAATTCCATCTCGTGGGCACGTCGCACAACAGTCGGTGAGCGGGCAGTAGTAGGCTGCGCTGCGCTGCGCTGCCCTGAGAGTGGCAGCATCTGTGGTCTACTTGCGGAAATGCGCACAGATGCGGCGCACCTTGGTGAGCAAATCAGACAGATTGGGATATGTCTTGAGGAACCGCTGAACTATGAGATTGAACACGTGGGCCAGGGCCAGTCAGTGCCGAGTTGCAGAGCCGCCACCAGGTTACGCCCGTTGTCACACACAACCATGCCTGGCTTGAGGTTCAGCGGTGCCAGCCACACATTGGTCTGCGCCGTGATGCCCTGTAACAGCTCTTGGGCGGTGTGCCTTTTGTCACCTAAGCTCAGCAGTTTGAGCACCGCCTGCTGGCGCTTACCCACGGCACTGCTGCTGTGCCTAGAGCTATCGACTGAAGGCGCCGTGCCCACGGATGGTAATTCGGTGGAGGAGGAGGAGGGGTCAGAGGAGGAGGAGGCATAGTACGTCCTGAGAGGACCGTTGACCGAGTAGGCCCCGAATCCTCGGTGTGGGCAGTACATGAGCGGCCCCAGGGTTCATTCTCGGTCCCAGCCTCCACCAAGTTAACCCAATGTGCCGTCAGTGAGATATAGTGTCCCTGCCCGGCAGCACTTGTCCACGTGTCCGTGGTTAGGTGGACCTTCTCGGAAACAGCGTTGGTCAGGGCACGGATGATGTTCTGTGACACGTGCTGGTGTAGGGCTGGGACGGCACATCGGGAAAAATAGTGGCGGCTGGGGACCGAATACCGAGGGGCAGCCACCGCCATGAGATTGCGAAAAGGCCTCGGTCTCTACCAGCCTATAGGGCAGCATCTCCAGGCTCAGCAATTTGGAGATGTGGACGTTGAGGGCTTGGGCATGTGGGTGGGTGGAACTGTATTTCCTCTTGCGCTCCAGCGTCTGCTGTAAAGACAGTTGAACGCTGCCCTGGGACACATTGGTGGACACTGTGGAGGATCGTGAAGGCGAAGGTGTAGTTTTCCAGCGGGAGGCGCTCGTGCCGGGGTCCTGGGCAGGGGGTTGACTAGCAGAGGCAGCGAGTGACGCAGGGGGTTGACTAGTAGAGGCAGCGAGTGACACAGGGGAAGGAGCAGTGGTGTGACCCGCAGGAGGTGGTGAACGGCCTTGGTTCCATTGAGTGGGGTGTTTAGCACTCATATGCCTGCGCATGCTGGTGGTGGTTAGGCTAGTAGTGGTGGCACCCCTGCTGATCCTGGTGTGGCACAGGTTGCACACCACAGTCCGTCGGTCATCCTCACTTTCTTTAAAGAACCTCCAGACTTGCGAACATCTAGGCCTCGCCATGGGAGCTTCACTACGTGAAACAGTTGCTGCTGATGCACCAGCTCTGGCCCTGCTTCTCCCTCTGGCCACACCACTGCCTCTTACAACCTGTTCTGGTGCAGCACTCGCCTCCGCCTCAGAAGCACTGTCTTCACTCGGCATATCAACCCAGCTCGGGTCAGTCACCTCGTCATCCTCCGATTCCTCAGTCTGCTCCCCCTCGGAATTCCTCCCCTTACAACAACTTCACCACTGTCTGACAACCGTGTCTCCTCATCGTCCGACACCTCTTTACAAACTTCTTCCACTAAGTCAACATTGTCATCATCATCATCATCATCACCCACAGACTGCGACAGTTGGAACACTTGGGCATCGGGAAAGAGGTCAGCAGCAACCTGAGAAGTGGTTTGTGACTCTGGGAAGGGTCCAGAAAACAGTTCCTCAGAGTATGCCGGATCGCATTCCAAATTTTCCTGCGAGGGGGCAGACTGGGGGGAAGGAGGTTGAGGTGGAGGAGCCAGAGGAGTGCTCCATTGGGTAACGTGGGTGGACTGCGTGGAAGACTGACTGGCGGACAAATTACTTGAAGCATTATCCGCAATCCACGAGATCAGCTGTTCGCACTGTTGTGGTTTCAACAGTCCTCTACTACGTGTCCCTGTAAGTTGGGACATGAAGCTAGGGAGTGTAGCTCTGCGGCGTTCCCCTGCTCCCTCATCAGCAGGTACTGTCTCACCCTGCCCAGGACCACGGCCTCTGCCCCCTGCAGTAATTGAATGCCCACGCCCACGCCCTCGTCCTCGACCCTTAGCCCTGGGGTTCAACATTTTCTGTATATAAGTGTATTCTATAAAAAAAATAAATAAATGGGCCTGGTGTACTGAAACCCACAAACTTGTTCAGTCTGGTTTAATTTTGTGACATACAGAAAGTGTCACCTGGACAGAATATACGGTTTGGAGTGAGTGTGCTGAACTGTAACACACAGAAAGGTTACACGCAGCTGTGTGAAATGGATTTGTATCACTCAGCTAAAACAACAAAAAAACTAATTTTTTTTCTATATTTTGTTTTAATATTTTTTTTTAGTTTTGTTTTTTTGGGAACGTGACGTGCAGAAACTATCGTACAGCTGACTGACACCCTTTTAACAGTGGCTATTTAGACTGCGACCCAGACAAATGTCGCACAGAGATTTTTAGGATCAAGCTTTACACGTGACAGGTAGCAAATGACTTGGTTGTATTCGGTGACGTACAGAAAGTGTCACCTGGACAGAAAATACGGATTGGAAAGAGTGTGCTGAACTGTGACACACAGAAAGGTTACACGCAGCTGTGTGAAATGGATTTGTATCACTCAGCTAAAACAACAAAAAAACAAATTTTTTTTCTATATTTTGTTTTAATATTTTTTTTTAGTTTTGTTTTTTTGGGAACGTGACGTGCAGAAACTATCATACAGCTGACTGACACCCTAATGACGGTGGCTATTTAGACTGCGACCCAGACAAATGTCGCACAGAGATTTTTAAGATCAAGCTTTACACGTGACAGGTAGCAAATGACTTGGTTGTATTCGGTGACGTACAGAAAGTGTCACCTGGACAGAATATACGGTTTGGAGTGAGTGTGCTGAACTGTGACACACAGAAAGGTTACACGCACCTGTGTGAAATGGATTTGTATCACTCAGCTAAAACAACAAAAAAAGTAATTTTTTTTCTATATTTTGTTTTAATATTTTTTTTTAGTTTTGTTTTTTTGGGAACGTGATGTGCAGAAACTATCGTACAGCTGACTGACACCCTGTTAACGGTGGCTATTTAGACTGCGACCCAGATAAATGTCGCACAGAGATTTTTAGGATCAAGCTTTACACGTGACAGGTAGCAAATGACTTGGTTGTATTCGGTGACGTACAGAAAGTGTCACCTGGACAGAAAATACGGATTGGAAAGAGTGTGCTGAACTGTGACACACAGAAAGGTTACACGCAGCTGTGTGAAATGGATTTGTATCACTCAGCTAAAACAACAAAAAAACTAATTTTTTTTCTATATTTTGTTTTAATATTTTTTTTTAGTTTTGTTTTTTTGGGAACGTGACGTGCAGAAACTATCATACAGCTGACTGACAACCTAATGACGGTGGCTATTTAGACTGCGACCCAGACAAATGTCGCACAGAGATTTTTAAGATCAAGCTTTACACGTGACAGGTAACAAATGACTTGGTTGTATTCGGTGACGTACAGAAAGTGTCACCTGGACAGAAAATACGGATTGGAAAGAGTGTGCTGAACTGTGACACACAGAAAGGTTACACGCAGCTGTGTGACATGGATTTGTATCACTCAGCTAAAACAACAAAAAACTATTTTTTTTGGTATATTTTGTTTTGGATTTTTGTTTTCTTGGGAACGTGACGTGCAGAAACTATCGTAGAGCTAACTGACACCCTACTGACGGTAGCTATTTAGACTGCGACCCAGACAAATGTTGCACAGAGATTTTTGGGATGAAGCCATACACGTGATAGGCAGCAAATGACTTGGTTGTATTCGGTGACATACAGAAAGTGTCACCTGGACAGAAAATAGTGAGTGTACCGTACTGTGACACACAGAATGGTTCCACACTGCTGTGTGCAATGGATTTGTATCACTGAGATATAACATAAAAAAATAAAAGGGGGTTATACATGGCGATAGCTGCACTACTAGTGCCAGCCAGCCAAGTGACAAAATAAAATGTCTTCTAGCTCTTAGAAGGGCTGTTGGGTTCTTTGTGAGTGATTCCCGCCTAACAGAGAACTAAATGCAGGCCCTAACACTGTCCCTGAAAGGCAGCAGCTCTATCCCTAACGACATCCAGACGGCATCTGAGCCGAGCACCGCGGCCAGTCGGTAGTATATTCCAGGGTCACCTGATCAGGCCAGCCAACCCCTGCTATCGACATGTAAGGGCCCCACGTGACGCTGGGTGTACCGCAGAGTCTCCTGGCATGTGATTGGCTGTGTTTTTAGGCGCCTAAAAAGCACGATGCGGAAGTTGCCATTTCCTCGAGCATGGCGAGATACTCGTCCGAGCAGCGAGCACTTACGAGTACCCTAATACTCGAACGAGCACCAAGCTCGGACGAGCATGCTCGCTCATCTCTAACCCCTAACTCACTCATGAGATTAGAAGTTCTCAATTCAGTTGAATATAGAACATTTTTTAGGACCTTTATTATTTTATTTATTTATTTATTTTTTTTTTTCGGGGGGGGGGGGGGTTGTCATAATTAGAATACCTCAACTCAGCATTTTTAGTTCAAAGCACAAACCTAAATCAAAGATATGATACTAAACAAGATGTCTTTCATTATGAGACATAATTTATAATTAGAGTAAATCCATTTAACTAATGACATACTTTTCCAGATCAAGTAGAGGAAAAACTTATGAAATCACTCAATATCCCACCTCACAACTTACAGGACTTAAAGGATTTGCTGCCTACATCATGATGCTAGATGCTACAGGACACATTCAGAGGTCTTGTGGGGTCCATGCTTCCATGGGTCAGAACTGTTTTGATGGCACATGGTGGACCTACACAATAGCAGATAGATGTACAGTGTAGGTATATTAGCACCTTCGGGGCAAGTGTACGGTTATCTAAGGCACTAGGACATCTGAGAATATGTACATTTCAAGTGTTTTACGGCGTCTAAACCACTGTATTACTTCTCTAAGGCACTGTGTAAAGGGATTATGGGGTGTACACAGATCTCATAGGGCCCGGACATAGCATGGACACCCCCTTCAGTTTCCCAATTTGCATTTGTCAAACACCCCCAAAGAGTGTGGAATGCAAAGAGGGGCTCACCAGATTTCCAATGAATTTACAATTGTTTGCATTTAGTGGAATTATTTTTCTCTAATTTCCATATCAGAGAAATTGTACCAAATGCTTCTCAAATATGGCTCTCATTCTGTATACCATATTTCTTCATGTACTAATATGAGACAATTGGCACAAATACATTGATGAATCTGCTTCCCTTTACATTTCACAATTACACTACTGGCTGCCTGCAGCCACCACTAGGGGGAGCTCAGTGCATAGGAATTTACACAGTTAACCCTTAGGATACCAGCGCCATCAGCGGTTCCCTCTTCAGCAATTAGATGCTGTGATCACATGAGATCACGGCATCTAGTAGCGCAAAAACCCAGAAGCGTTAGTGGTGGTGTACAGACGCCCCATGTGGTCAAATGGGGTGTCTGTACATGATCTGAAAGCTGTAAACCTCGCTGATGAGGTTTACAGTTTTCAAAGTGCAATTCTTATTCTGGCCACTAGATGGCAGGCCAGGATAAGAAATGAGCAAATTCGGTTTTTAATTCAATATTAAAAACCCCTGATTGCTCATAACGAAAAATAAAAAACACAATCTATTTGCTCATATTTCAGCTTGAAAATAATCACAAAAAATAAAAAAAAATGTTAAAAAATATATAAAAAATAAAAAAATATATAAAAGTTTAAATCACCCCCCTTTCCGTATAATTAAAAAATAAATACCTAAATAACAATAAATATAGAAATCACGGGTATCACCGTGACTGAAAACGCCCGTACTTTTAAAAATTCCAATACGGCGAATTGTGTGGCAGAAAAAAGCGTCAAAATGGCGATTTACTGTTTTTTGTCGCTTTTTTTTTCTAAAAAAAAAATTAAATAAAAAGTGATCAAAATATCATACACACCCCAGAATGGTATCAATAAAAAGTTCAGATCGCCCCGCAAAAAATGAGCCCCCATACAGCTCTGTACACATAAATACCAAAAAGTTATAGGGGTCAAGATATGACAAAAAAAAAACAAGTGTCCAACTTTATAATTATTTTATCACTATCAAAACGCAGAAAACACTATACATATTAGGCATCGCCGGATTCGTACTGACCAGTAGAATAAAAGTAACTAGTCAGTTTTAATGAACATCGAACGCCTTAATTTAAAAACCCGTAGAACTGTAGCGGAATAGCTTTTTTTTTTTGCAATTTCACCCGATTTGGAATTTTTTTCCCGCTTCCCACTACACCATATGCAATATTAAATGGTGGCGTTGGAAAGTACAACTTGTCCCGCAAAAAACAAGCCCTCATACAGCTATGTGAACAGAAAAATAAAACAGTTATTGCTGTTGCTGTTTGAAGGCAGGGAGCGCAAAACGAAAACGCATAACCGAAAAAACCTTCGGTACTGAAAGGGTTAAAGAGGACCTGTCAACACAAAATGCAATGCAATCTCATATCACCGTGTTATACAGCAGGAGGAGCTGAGCAGATTGATATACAGTATATTAACCCTTTCTACCCCGGAGGTTTTTTCGGTTTTGCGTTTTCGTTTTTTGCTCCTTGCCTTCATACAGCCATAACTTTTTTATTTTTCTGCTCACATAGTTGTATAAGGGCTTGTTTTTTGCGGGACAAGTTGTACTTTCAAAAGCCACCATTTATTATTGGATATGGTGTAGTGGGAAGCTGGAAAAAAATTCCAAATCGGGTGAAATTGCAAAAAAACCACTATTCCGCTACAGTTTTCCGGGTTTTTTATTTACGGCGTTCACTGTTCATTAAAACTGACCAGCTACTTTCATTCTACAGGTCAGTACGAATCCAGTGGTACCTAACATGTACCTGAACATGAACATTTCTTGTGTTTTGATAGTGATAAAAAAATGATAAAGTTGGTTGTTTTTTTTTTTTTTTTTGGTCGTCATATTTTGACCCCGATAACTTTTTGGCATTTATGTGTACGGAGCTGTATGGGGGCTCATTTTTTGCGGGGCGATCTGAAGTTTTTATTGATACCATTCTGGTGTGTGTCTGACTTTTTGATCGCTTTTTATTTAATTTTTTTTTGAAAAAAAAAGTGACAAAAAACGGCAAATCGCCATTTTGACGCTTTTTTCCGCCACACAATTCACCATGTTGGAATTTTTTTTTTAGTTTAAAAGTACGGACGTTTTCGGTCACGGTGATACCCATGATGTCTACATTCATTGTTATTTAGGTATTTATTTTTTAATTATACGGAAAGGGGGGTGATTTAAACTTTTATATTTTTTTATTTTTTATATATTTTTCAACATTTTTTTAAAAATTTTTTTTATTATTTGAAAGCTCAAATATAAGCTAATATATTGTACTTTTAATTTTTTCACTATGAGCAATCTCTGATTTTTAATCTTGAATTAAAACTCATGATGCTCATTTCTTATCCTGGCCTGCCATCTAGTGGCCAGAATAAGAATTGCACTTTGAAAGCTGTAATCCTCACCAGCGAGGATTACAGCTTTCATAGCGTGTACAGATGGCCCGATTGGCCAATCGGGTCGTCTGTACATCACCCGGAAGCGAACCGCTTCAGGGTACAGACGCCACCGGAAGCCTTCAGAGGGGCCCACCAGAAATGAGAGGCCCATCGGAAGACGCCGCCGATGGCGGTAAGTAGCCGCAAGTCTCTGCTGTTAGAAACAGCAGAGACTTGCCGGCCATGACGCCCGCCGCACCCGCGAGCGGGCGTCATGTCCCCGCACCGCCCGAGCGCCGTACGGGAAGGGGTTAAAATAGAGCAAATACTTATAGAGAAACTATGGTGCCATATTTATTAACATACAAACCCAAAACAGTGAGCATGGTCAAGTAGTCTCTACATGTAGCTCCCCTCCGCTCCCTATTCGTGAGGGAGCCAGTCACTGATGTTCATACAGACATTCCTCATGTACCCCCTCAGAGACCTTTTTAGATGGGCTAATTTGTACAGTACATAGGATCAGTGCCTTGCCTACGACAGAGGCAGACCACACGACAGCTATGGACTTCCTGTTTTCCATCAGCTGCCACTAGAGGGAGCTCAGTTCAGAGAGAGATTATTTACATCTTCCTGTGAGGTCTATGTTAGAGGGGACCTGTCACCTCAAAATGTAATGCAATCTATAGGTAGCATGTTGTAGAACAGGAGGAGCTGAGCAGATTGATATATAGTTTTGTGGGAAAAGATTCAGTGAAACCTGTAAATTATACATTTATATGTCTGCTTTTTCAACCTCCTGTGAAGTGCTATCGGTACAGGAGGGAGGGGTCATCAGTAATTGATAGCAACGTGTGTATAAGAGATAAATGTCAGTCACTGATAACTCCTCCCTTCTGTACCAATCGGTGTTCACAGGAATTGGAAAAAGCAGGGATATAAATGTATAAATTTCAGGTTTTACTGAATCTTTTCCCACAAAACAATATATCTATCTTCTCAGCTTCACCTGCTCTATACCATGGTACTTTCAGATTGTATTACATTTCTTTAACACAGGAAGGAATAATCACTCTCTGCACTGAGCTCCCTGTAGTGGTGACTGATGGAAGATAGGGAATCCATAGCATTCACATGGTCTGCCTCTATCTTCCTATGTACTATACACATGAGCCTAAGTAAAAAGGTCTCCGAAGGGTACATAAAGAATCTCTCATGAGGAGGTAGCGGGGGGGGGGGGGGGGGGGGGGGGGGAGGGGGGGCTACAGATAGAGACTATTTGACCATGCTGACTGTTTCAGGACTTTTTGAACTTGAAGTTTGCAAGTTAATAAACATGGCACCATCGTCTCTCAAGTATTTTCTCTATTTTCTTGTAGTATTCTCATTGATAACTGAAATCTGTTGCATCAAACCTCAGGAGGTCTCTGCTTGGCTTACATTATCTAGTCCTGAGTTCTAGAATCTAGCTGTTCCCTGAAATCAAACTGTATACAGAAATGAAGAAGAATATCGCCATCTAGTGGGCAATTTGACATGAAAATATCTGGCTTTTAACTAAAAATCCATTTTGTAATGTGGAATGTACTATGTCCATAAATATATATATATATATATATATATATATATATATATAGCTTTTCCAAAATGACAGGCCTTTTAACACAGCATTTCAATAGTAAGTGCATGTATTGTAGAAACACATTTACCAGGAGAAATTTATAAGTCCAAATCACTTTGCAGTCTACTTATTTTTTCTGCATTTGTGACAAAATTGTTTACTATTGTCGTTATGCGGTTATTTCTGTTCAGATTTTCCATTTTATTGCTTGATATTTTTCTTGGCTTTCTGTTCAGCAGATATGGAAAGGCAGAACCTTCCAAAGGCATGTAGCAATTAATAAGATGCCCTGGTTGTGAAATGGCTCCACATTTGTTTTTTTATAGGAAATTCCTGAGACAGACATAAGCTATGGCGAGCGACTATGGTGAAGGATGAGGCTGTAGATGGAAGCAGTGAATGCGGATTGTGAAGAATGTGCATTTGGACCACACAACTTATCGATTCTGATCTTTGGAAGATGACATCTCAGGCTATGAAAAAATGTAAATATCATTATTTATTTGCCTGTTCTGGAATTAACAAATGCATTTGTCTTGAAAATGTGAAATGTATTATGTAAGATGGCATCAGGCTTCAGGTAGATTTTCATTTTTTATTTTTTTCAGGGATTTTGATGATCAAATCCAACGTCCTTTACATGACACTGCATTATATTTACTTAATGCGTTTCTTTTTCTCTTCTGATTGTGATGTATGTAAATTAACCCTCCATGTGCACTTTGTGTTATTTCTTTAATGCAGTCAAGTGTCCCTGAATTGTGTTTCATAATGAAATGATGTGATGAATTTATATATGAGAGGTGATTAATAGTCAATGAGCAATGCTTTGTGTAGTCGAAGTTAAAGGGGTTATCCCATGAATAATGTGAAAAATGAAAATCAGACATCATATAGTACATGACAATCTCTTCCTAACAAACCTAGAACCCTGTACCTCACATGGATCCAGAGATCTCCCCATTCATTGCTCTGCTAAATTTATATCAAGCTGAAAGCTCAAGGGGAGTGTCTTTTCTGCTGCAGCTCAGAGGGTGTGTCCATGCTCTCCCTATCACAGCTCAGGAGGCAGCTGAAGGATGAAACTGAACATGTGCAGCCATCTAAGTGAGCAGGACAAAGAAATATGAAAAAAAAAAACAGCATGGCGATATACAGATACATCTTATTGAATAACTTGGTGGCTATGCTACATTTTTAATTACATGCAATTATGAAAGTATTCAGATGCAGGTACTGGTTTGAAAACTGTAGAAAATTTTTCGTGGGACAACCCCTTTAAATAATCTACCAGCATCTATGGGGAAAAACAGCAGTTTCTTTCTGATGCTCCTAGATAGGAAACATAGGGGTTAGATATATAGAGACTTTGTCCACCAGCATAGCTTGCTACCTTAACACTCCTGTGGAAAACTATGCTGTTAAAGGAGTATTCCGGTTACAAGAACTTTGGAGGTCATTTATCAAAGTAGAAGTAGGTGTAAAGTAGAACTGGCTCAGTTGCCCGTAGCAACAAATGATGGAAAATGAAAGGTGGAATCTGATTGACCGCTATGGCCAACTAAGCTAGTTCTACTTTACACCAGTTTGATAAATTACCTCCTTGTTCCACTGGAAAAGGGACAGGGTCAGTGGTGGTGGTCCAACCACTGGCACCTCAACAAGTTGTTACAAAAAGTTTGACATGTATTATGTGATGTCTGATTTTCATTTTTTAGTTACTCATGGAATAACCCTTTTACATTTTTTATTTAGATTTTTATTCAATTATTATCATTTGTAAAATGGTGTTAGCTCATTCTATACTTTCCTTAACCTACAGTAAATGGGCAGAGATAAGTAGATGGGCAGACAACAAAAATAGCACATCTATAGTGGCAGCTTGCACCCTCCGCTGTAAAAGCACTCCCCTTTATGTCCTCTCTTCTTTGGTCCAGAATGCTGCATGAACTTTTTTTTACAACAGAGGAATAAATCTGGACTATAGCCCTTCTAGTCCACCAAGAAGAAGGACTTTCTTCATATCCAGGATATTCTTGACTTTGAATATATCTTCAGTACTTATAGAAGCCTAAGCAAGAACAGAACATCTGGAATAATGATTAAATACCACATACATGAGTAGGGATACATGAAATGAATTAGGAATATGTAAAGAGGCTGGAAAGTGCAACAGACTGGATTCAATTGTTTCAGCACCTTGAGGGAACCAATGAAGCAGGGTGCCAACTTGTATGACGGTACCTTGAGTTTGATGTTTTTTGTGGAAAGCCAGACCTTGTCTCCAGGAGAAAACTGACGTGGAGTCCTACACTTGCAATCAGTGGACCTCTTCATGCGAGGCCAAAAGCAGAGAAGTTTTGGTTTCTTGCCAGATCTAGGTAAAGTTATTGATAGTGGACTCAGCTGCTGGGACCAGAGGAGTCACCAGAAGAGAAACCCTTAATTGATGGCCTTATAGCTTGCAGAGAGAGTTCCAAAATTTAGAGGACAACTGCACCCTTCGATCAGAAACAATGTGCAAGACCAACCCATGCAACCCGAAAATGTGTAGCCTGAATATCTTGCCCAATTGACTGGCAGATATGAAGCCAGGCAGAGCTATGAAATGAGCTATCTTGATCAGCCACCACCAGATTACAATGCACTCAGAAGGAGGCAATTCAATGATAAAATCCATGGTGATATGCAGCCACAGGACATCAGGCACTGGCACAGGATGTTGGAGACCATCAGGTTGTTGTTTCGTAGACTTGTTCTGGGCACAGGAAAAGCAGGTGGGACTCCATAGGAACATATTAAATCTCCCATAGGCTGAAATGGTGGATTATTGCAGTCCATGGGAGAAGCGATCTGTCCTATGTCCCAAAGCGCCCATACTATTAAAACATAAACATATTCATCCCATACTGTGAACATTAAAAAATATAAATGGTCAATTCGCCATTTTTTTCCTTGCATCACTTTCCCAAAAAATGTAATAAAAAGTGATCAAAAAGTGCTACACACTCCACAAAGGCACCAATAAAACCAGGGGCGGACACAGACAGCAGAGGGCCCCTGTGCAAGGAATGTACCTGGGCCCCCCCAACCTCCCCTGGACATAACCCCTTCTCCCCCCACTCAGCCTCTCTGACATTTCATACTCAGATGCTCTCCGTTGCCCTGGGCTGTTTTGTTTATATTTTTACACTGCTAAGCGAAGACATCACTGGCACTGATGGGTGGCTTTACAGACTAGAGCAGAGCTAAAGCCTGTCCGTTAGTGCCAGTGACGTCACCAGGTTCACTGCTGTCCCCCCTCCCCATAGTACCCCCAGTGGTAATAAGGCTCCCTACAGTGCCCTCAGTACTAATAAGGCCCCCCTAGTGGGCACCCCTAATAGAAATAAGGCCAATCTATAAGACACTTCTATAGAGCTCTCAGTAGTAATGCCTGTCACCACTGCTCACAGTATTTACAATGTTACCTGCGGTGCCCCCTGTAATTATAATTCCTCCTGCTGTACCCCCTGGAGTTATAATATTTGCTGTAGTGCCCCTATAAATTATAATGCTTGTACTCTCCCTCCAGTCATCTATACCATGCAGTCCCATGTAAATAATATCACTTTTCTCCCTCTAGTCTTTTAAACCATGCAGTTCCATGTAAATAATTCCAGTCCTCTCCCACCAGTGTTTTTGTTACGGGGGAGACAAGGGAAAGTGTGCCCTGTACTGAAATCCACCTCTTTCCCTACCTACTTACAGTTGGAGCCCTAAGCGGCAACACCGTAACTTGGCGGCGTTCCCTATACTGCGTAAGTGCACAGGGAGGGAAAGGGGAACACAGGGAGGGACAAAACACAGACGGTACAAACACAATAATAGAATGGTAAACTAGCCGGGTCAAATACAGGAGGTCACGTCACATACATAGGGTCAAGCAAAGAATAGTCAAAGTCCGAGTCCAAAATCCAAAATCCCAAACAATCCAATACAGCAAGGTCACGCACAGCACTGATCAAAGGGAGACTAATCACAGGCACTGAGTGAGGAAGTTGCCATCTTTAAATAGCCCGCCCAGGATCATGTGATATGGCCAGCATCACATGACCTGAGGCGGAGCAAGCTGTCAAAACAATATGTAAAGTAGCCATGTGGTGTGATCAGCACAACATGGCTAAACCCAAACAGAGAATTAACTGATGAAGTGCTGGCTGACCAGACCAGCACTTCAATTCCCTACTGCTCGTCTCTAGGGGGGGCGGAGGGAGCGCGATTTAGGCCTCCCATGACAGGCGCTGCATGAGGGAAGCGCGCCGCCGGCTTCCCATGACAGTACCCCCCCTTCACGAGGGGCCACCAGACCCTTACCAGTAGGAGCCGGTTTATCAGGATGCTGCAGATGAAATTTCCTGATGAACGAGTCTGCATGCATCCTGGTCAACGGTACCCAAGATCTGTCCTCTGGCCCAAACCCCTTCCAATGCACGAGATACTGGAAGGAGTTCCGGACCTTCCTTACGTCAATGATCCTAGCAACCTCATGCTCCATTTGTCCCGCCACCTCAACCGGAGGTGGAGACTGTTCCTCAGGACCAACAGGAGCAACATAACGTTTAAGCAGGGAAATATGAAATACGTTATGTATGCGCAGCGAGACAGGTAAACCCAACTTAAAAGACACCGGATTAATCACCTTGGTGATTTTATATGGCCAATTGAAGCGAGGCGCAAACTTATACGATGGTACCTTCATGTGTAAATTCTTAGTGGACAACCAAACCTTGTCCCCCAACTTAAAATCAACACCCTTAGAGCGTCTCTTATCAGCCTTAGCTTTTTGTATCTCTTGGGCCTTTTTCAGGTTCAATTGAACCTATGCCCAAACTGTGAGAAAAAACATTGACCTCTGGGACAACAGAAGTAGACGAGGAAAAAGAACCAAAACGCGGATGAAAACCCATGTTACAAAAGAACGGCGATACCCCAGAGGATGTATTTACATGGTTATTAATGGCAAACTCAGCCAGAAACAGGTATCTGGCCCACACATGCTGGTTATCTGCCACATAGCACCTGAGAAACTGCTCAGCAGATTGGTTAAGACGCTCAGTCTGACTGTTGGTCTCTGGATGAAAGGCCGACGAAAAGGACAGAGAAATGCCAATCTTATGACAGAAGGCCCTCCAGAACTTGGACACAAACTGCACCCCCCAGTCAGAAACAATATTCTCAGGAATACCATGCAGTTTAACAATGTGGTCTATAAATACAGAAGCCAAGACCTTAGCAGATGGTAGTTTACACAACGGAATAAAATGACACATCTTGCTGAATCTGTCAACCACAACTAAAATCACAGTTTTACCCTCAGAGCAAGGCAAATCCATTATGAAATCCATGGACAGATGTGACCATGGTCTACTGGGTATAGGTAATAGATGTAGCTCACCCATAGGCCGAGTCTTGGGATTCTTGGACCTGGCACAAGTGTTACACGCAGTTACAAAAGCCTGAACATCTCTGGAAATCGATGGCCACCAATAATGCCTAGAGACTAACTCCTTAGTGGCATTGATACCAGGATGTCCACATAATGCAGAGTTATGGCACTCACCCAGCAGTCGCAAACGCAAATAAGCCGGCACAAATAATTTGTCATTGGGGGTACCAGTGGGAGCCAGATGTTGTCCTGCCGAGATTTCAGATGCAAGATCAGAGGAGGTAGTGGCCACGATGATGTCAGCTGGCAGGATGGGTTCAGGAGGAACGTCAGGAGGCTGATACGCCTGAAAACTTCGGAATAAGGAGTCAGCCTTAATGTTCTTGCTTCCAGGTCTAAAGGTAACACAAAAATCAAAACGAGTAAAGAACAAAGCCCACCTCGCCTGTCTAGGATTCAACCGTTTAGCGGACTCCAGAAACATAAGGTTTTTATGATCCGTGAGTACCGTAATGCGGTGTAATGCCCCTTCTAAAAAATGACGCCACTCCTTAAATGCCCACTTAATTGCCAGTAACTCCCTATTACCAATATCATAATTCCTTTCAGAAGAGGAAAACTTACGGGAGAAGAAGGCGCATGGTTCGAGATTAGTTAAGGTGGAAGACCCCTGGGACAGTACAGCCCCCACACCATCCTCAGATGCATCCACCTCAACTACAAAGGGCTTGCTCTGGTCAGGCTGGATTAACACAGGAGCATTAGTAAAACACCTCTTTAGCTTCTCGAAAGCTTCAATAGCTGCAGGAGACCAATTAACAAGATCAGCTCCTTTGCGAGTAAGATCCGTAATTGGTTTGACCACTACTGAGAAATTCTTAATAAATTTATGGTAGAAGTTCGCGAAACCTAAAAATCTTTGGAGCGCCTTCAGAGAGGAAGGTCGCACCCAATCAAGAATGGCCTGCACTTTAGCTGGGTCCATCTTGAAAGAAAAAGGGGTCAAAATGTATCCCAAAAGGGCCACCTCCTGAACTCCAAAAATACACTTTTCCCCTTTAACAAATAATTTATTCTCACGTAACACCTCTAACACTTGCCTGGTATGGGAAACGTGAGATTCACAGTCAGCAGAAAAAATAAGGATGTCATCAATATATATGATCATGAACCTCCCAATAAAAGGTCTGAAAATGTCGTTTACAAAATTTTGGAAGACGGCGGGTGCATTACTTAGCCCAAAGGGCATCACTAAATACTCATAGTGACCCTCAGGGGTATTGAAGGCCATCTTCCATTCATCCCCCTCTCTGATTCTGATCAGATTATAAGCCCCCTTCAAATCCAGCTTAGAAAACCAGCAGGCACCTTGGACCTGGTTCAGTAAGTCTGGAATAAGGGGCAGCGGGTACCTGTTCTTGACCATAATTTTGTTAAGTTCTCTGTAGTCAATACAAGGCCTCAACCCTCCATCCTTCTTACCAACAAAGAAAAATCCCGCTCCCATAGGGGAAACCGAAGGCCGGATATGACCCTTGGCAAGACTCTCCTTAAGGTAGTCCCTCATGGACTGACGCTCTGGAGTCGAGAGGTTATATATGTGGCCCTTGGGATACTTGGATCCCTCAATGATGTCAATGGTACAATCATATTGCCGATGAGGAGGGAGGAACTCAGTCTCAGACATGGAGAAGACGTCCGAAAAATCTCTGAAATACTCAGGCAAAATAAGAGACTCAGTGGTACCTCCAAACTGCCATATAGATTTGCAACATTTGTCACAGTTAACCCCCCACTTTTCCAATTCACCTACAGACCAGTTGATCACAGGGTTGTGATCCTGTAACCATGGCAGACCTAAAACGAGGTCGGCAGGTAAATCCTTTAATACTAGAAAGGAACAAGTTTCGGTATGGGTAATTCCAACAGTTAAGATAACCTCAGGGGTACAAAATTCCACTCTCCCATTATTCAATGGAGTGGAATCCAGTGCGATAATCTGAATCACTTCCCTTAAAGGAACTAGCGGAATACCCACAGATTGTACAAAATCAAAATCAATAAAATTGGTGACAGACCCCAAATCAACAAAAGCTTTACCAGACCCCCTGAGTTGGTTGTATGTAATGGAGATAGGTAATAAAACTTTCTTTCTTACCACCGCTGGGGTTACCTTACTTCCGGCAGAAAGCTTTTTAGAGGGTGGAAGTTTCGGGCACTGCTGGAGCCAGTGGTTCATATCACCACAGTAGAAACAGGCTCCTTTCAAGCGTCTCTGATCTCTCAAAGTTCCTCCCAACTGCATGGGCTCCTCCGGAACCCTGGTGGGAGGCGGACTCAGAAGAGGGGTTTCAGGCAAGACGACAACTTGAGGAGTACTTGAACGTTCCCTCCGTCTCTCTCTCACCCGTCGATCCAGTTTAATAGCTAACGTCATGGTTGCCTCTAGGGTGTCAGGAGTAGGATAACTAACTAGTAAGTCCTTAAGATGGTCAGACAGCCCCACCCTAAACTGGCTTCTCAAAGCTGGGTCATTCCACCCAGAGGAGACGCACCACTTTCTAAACTCAGCACAGTAATCCTCTACTGGACAGTTACCCTGCCGAATGTCCCTGAGCTGAGTCTCAGCTACCGCGGCCAAATCCGGTTCCTCATATAACAAACCTAGGGCCTGAAAAAACGCCTCCACAGACAACAGACACGGGGAGTCAGATGGCAAAGAAAATGCCCACTCCTGTGGATCCCCTTGCAGCAAGGAAATAATAATTCCTACGTACTGCTGCTCAGAACCCGAGGAGTGTGGACGTAAACGAAAATATAATTTAACACTCTCCTTAAAGGAATGGAAGGTCTTTCGATTCCCTAAAAACCGGTCCGGCAACTTAACATGGGGTTCAATGTTAGAACTAGGTAGGGAGTGAGCTACTGCTGGTACAGTCTGCAGCTGCTCCTGATGCTGGAGTCTCTCGGTCAGGCTCTGGATCATTTGCGCCATGCCCTGCACCTGGTCCGTGAGAACCCGCAACGGCTCCATATGGTACGGCCTGTGATTCTGTCACAGGGGAGACAAGGGAAAGTGTGCCCTGTACTGAAACCCACCTCTTTCCCTACCTACTTACAGTTGGAGCCCTAAGCGGCAACACCGTAACTTGGCGTTCCCTATACTGCGTAAGTGCACAGGGAGGGAAAGGGGAATACAGGGAGGGACAAAACACAGACGGTACAAACACAATAATAGAATGGTAAACTAGCTGGGTCAAATACAGGAGGTCATGTCAAAATACAGGAGGTCATACAAAGGGTCAAGCAAAGAATAGTGAAAGTCCGAGTCCAAAATCCGAAATACCAAACAATCCAATACAGCAAGGTCACGCACAGCACTGATCAAAGGGAGACTAATCACAGGCACTGAGTGAGGAAGTTGCCATCTTTAAATAGCCCGCCCAGGTCCATGTGATGTGGTCAGCATCACATGACCTGAGGCGGAGCAAGCTGTCAAAACAATATGTAAAGTAGCCATGTGGTGTGATCAGCACCACATGGCTAAACCCAAACAGAGAATTAACTGATGAAGTGATGGCTGACCAGACCAGCACTTCAATTCCCTACTGCTCGTCTCTAGGGGGGCGGAGAGGTCCGGCGACGCCGTGCGGAGGGAGCGCAACGTCGGCCTCCCATGACAGGCGCTGCGTGAGGGAAGCGCGCCGCCGGCTTCCCATGACACTTTTATATGATACAGTCCCATTTAAATAACTTAAATCCCCTCCTTCAGCTCTCTCCAGCACATAGTCCCATGTAAATAACATCACCCCTTACCCTACAGTATTTTATAATATCCAGTCCCATGTAAATACCATCACTCCTGACCCTCCAGTCCTTTATAATATCCAGTCCCATGTAAATAACACCAGTCATCTCCCCCAATGTTCTGTAACATACAGTCCCATGAAACTAACGACCCTCCCCTCCATTCAACCCCTCTAACATACAGTCCCAGTTAAATAACATATTTCCCTATCACTAAGCAGGTAGGAGGTATAATGGGGAGAACCACATCTCTCAGCATGTCTCTGGCACTTACAATGCATCATAGGTCTCCACTGCTGAGCGCTGCCTTTCTCTGCACTGGTCACATGACGGTGACCTCATCACAGGTCCTACTACCACTTCCTGTGTTGAAAAGATCACATGACTATGTTATCACAGGCCCTTCAGCTATGGAGTAAAGGTAGAATGGCAGTAGATCCACAGTAAGTCCTAATCAGGGCCCCATCCCCCACACTTCTGCTGGCACTGGAAAGGAGCCCCCTCCCTCTCTGGGCCCCTGTGAAGCTGAACATGCTGCACAGGATGTATATCCGCCCCTGAATAAAACTAGACCGCACAAAAATGAGCCCCCTACACAGCTCTATAGAGGCAAATGTAGAAAGGTTATACAAGTCAGAATATAGCGATGCAAAGAAAAATCAATTTCTCTCAAAGTTTTAATTTTTTCTACAAAGTATTAAAACACAAGAAAATAAATATGGTATTGCTGGAATCCTACTGACCAGGAGAATGGAGGTCAGGTCAGTTTTACCTCACAAGGAATGTTGTAAAAACAAAACCTATAAAACTGTCAGAATTGGATTTTTTTCCAATACAACCCTATTTGGAATTTTTTACACTTTCCCACTACATCATATCCAATATTATATGGTGATAGAAAGAAAGTATCAATTGTCCTGCTAAACTCAAGCTCTACGGCTATGTGAACAGAAAAATAATAAAGTTATGGCTCTGAGAATGCTGGGAGTAAAAAAGAAAAATGGAAAATTGCAAGGTCCTGAAGGGGTCAACGGACCAGATCTTCATTTCCAGGCAACAGTTGTATGATGCCTTAGTTGAGTTATACAAATATACTGCCACGGTAGATGCCGTGATGGGTTACACAAATGGCAATGCTGTTGGTAATTTGTTTATAACCTATAAACCTCTGGCTGTTGAACTACTGACTTCATAGGCGTGACAAATATTGTATTAGCGGAGGTCAAAATGAATAGCCTCGTTAGTGATATTCTACCCACTGGAGGATTCATAGCTAGGGACATATTTGGCTCTGTACATGTTAGCATGAACATCCAGCAAAATGTATATCTTCCAGACATATTTGTGGAAGATGATTGATTCATTCCAGTAAGTCAAAGATGCTACTTCAGCTATATTCACTGTTGTCTATGTGAGAAAATATGAAAACAGAGTCACTAGGAAGCACCAGAATACTGGGCTAAGAGCGAAGGATCATTAGTGTATAAGAGCTGATGCCTGGTAAGATCAGTCCTGTCCTCTGTAAATATTTCCTTGTCTAGATCCAGTAATATCTACAGAGGAAGCATTTATAAGGTCTCATGCACACGACCATATTTTGTATCTGTCTGATCTGCGTTTTTGGCACAGTTTTTATTTTATTTTTCTTAAGGCATTTACCTTGGGGGGTAGATCACATGATATTTTTATAGAGCAGGTTGATACTGACACGGTGATACCTAATATGTCTATTTTTTTATTTAATTCGGTTTTAAACAATAAAAGCATTTTTGAAAAAAAGTCATGTTTTTGTGTCTCCATTTTCTGAAAGCCATATTTTTTTGGGGGCGATGGTCTTATGTAGGAGCTAATTTTTGTGGCATGAGGTGATGGTTTGATTGGTACTATTTTGGGGTAGATATGACTTTTTTGATAACTTTTTATACCATTTTTTGACAAGTGAGGTGGGCAAAATGTCAATTCCATCATAGTTTTTCTTTTTTTTTTATGGCGTTCACCATGCAGAAAAAGTAAAGTGATCTTTTTATAGATCAAGTCATTTCGGACATGACGATACCAAACGTGTAATGTTTTTAATTTTTAAAAATTTTAACCAATTCTAAATTTGAGGCTATAGGAAGAAGTTAGATTTTTTTTTTTTTACTTTTTTTTCCACATTTTCACTTTTTTAACATTTTATGTACCTAGACCCAATTGTTTTTTGAAGATCCAGTCCTCTACAGTACAGTGCAGTATACTATACAGTGTATTGCAGTGTATTTTTATTTACACTAAGCCTGGTCAGGCTCCGTTGAAATTGCGGGCAGCTCGGCCATCCTTAACTTTACTGGGGGCACGATCAGGCACTTGGGGATCTGTAGGGGGAGGGGGGGCTCATACATACATTTAACAAGGTTTCGATCCGCAAAGTCATGAATTGTGAGGATCAGAACCTTTCAGCCAGCAATATTATACTTTGATTGACTAGTCTTTACAGATTAGCCAATCAGAGCGATCACCGGCACAAGGTTCCAGGCCGGTTAGCTGAGATGCCTGGCTGTACAGAGATTCCTTTCTGTAGACATGGTGACAGTTTGAAGCCATGGTGGCTTAAGGGGTTAAAGCTGGAGTTTGTTCATTTTTAATGTCAATGTGTACACCGCAATATATCCACATACCTTCACTCTCAAGATGTTTACTGCAAATGTAAGAATGTACCCATTACTAACACTTAAAAAACTAGTCATTTACCCCAAATAGTTGAATATTTAATTTAATTGTTCTCCAATACAATTGACAAGTAGGAATTTTAGTGTAGCATGTGCCATATTTCGACACGTGTCTTCAATACTTGGAGGAAATTTTCAATAAATAAGTTGAGGAATTTATCTTTTGCCGTCCACGCCCCCTTCTTTTAGAGAATTTGCAAATGTTGGGGGCGAAGCTTTAATAAATCATTCTTTTCAATGTATTACCAAAATAAAAGGCATAACTACATTCATAAACGTGCCTAATGTGTCTAAGAGAACTCAGCAAGTGACACTTCAGTAGAATTTCTAAGGCAAAACCAGGAAAGGAACCCGGAGAGAAAAAGATATCTTCCTATCTATTTTGGACCAACTTCTGGTTTTGGCTTACAAATACTGATACAAAATACTGACCATGTGAATGTGGCCTTAGGCTTTGTACAAATTACATCTGAAATACAATACAGTTGCATTGACTTCTGTAAGTTACAGAATGTGTTGTTTTCTTGTAACATGCAGTTGTACTGAAAAGAATTGTCAGTTACACTTTTCAAATACCTTTAGAAAAGGGAGATCATTCAGGTACCAAAAGGATACACTTTTGACATATGTCTGGCCTCTGGCAGCATGGTAGCTCAGTGGTTAGGACTGATGTCTTTCAATGTTGGGGTTCTAGGTTCAAATCTGACCAAGAACAACATCTGCATGGAGTTTTTATGTTCTCCCTGTGTTTGCATGGGTTTCCTCCCATACTCTAAAGACATACTGATAAGAACATTAGATTGTTAGCCCCATTGGGAAAAACTTTATGCTAATGTCTGTAAAGCACTGTGGAATATAGTAACGCTATATAAGTGAGTATTATAATAGAAGTCTACGCGTTCTTCAGATTGTGAATAGAAGCTAAAAATGCTTCACGGATCTGAAGGACTGTTGCGATAGGTGCTATTAGGAAACTGTACACTTCATTTCAGTTCCTCTGGAGGTAACATCTGATCACAGGTGGTTACAGCAGGAGACATACTTTTAAAAAGTAGCTGACCGAACTGGACAATCCCTTTAATTTAAAAAAAAAACAAGTTTCCATTTTCATTGGAGATAACCTTTTGATTTAAAATCCCCTATAATAAAGCTATAAACACCCAACACGATGTTCATCCAACTTGAGCACCTGGCATTGTATTCTTTGAACAAAGATAATACAAGAGATCCTGAAAGGGTGAATTAGGATGTCTAAGAATTCAATATGATGGGCTCAGGGCACACATGAATGGCACGCATGGTCCTGAAACGTCTGCTTTATTACAGATTGTGTACAAAGTAGGTTTCTGCATACAATAAAAAAAGAAATAATTTTAAAGAAAATATTTAGAAGTCCTGCAGTGAATAAGAATGAATTCTGCCGATGACGGTGAAGCAGCTAAATGCTTAAATAATAGGAAAATGAATTAGTATATGCACACATCCCCTGCACATAGAGGGACGAGGTGGAGCATTGATTTTCTATGGGCAGGGGCTGTAAATATAGATTCTTTGCAGGTTAGGATTGATTAGAAAGTGAAATCCTATACGGAGATCACTGTCTGGCCTTTGCAATCAGTCGTCAGACTCATGAGGGTCTGATTGTAGGGCTTGGCTTATTTGCATTGATGAGGATGAGGCAGCTGCTGAAGCATGCAGACCTGCACCTGACACAATCACCAATCTCTGGATTAGCACAGGGAATCGGAGGACTCTGTGCTGTGTAGCAGGAAGTTCATCCATTTATTAAGCTCACTCATGCAAAATGACCCAAATTTCCTATCAACCCAATTATATATGCAAAGATGCGCGTTGATTAAAACAAGATTCACCATTTTCCATATGAATGATGCATCAAGCTCTGTATATATTAGTCAATATGTGCTGTCATTGCTTACTTGCATTATTCGTGTGCCTAATATTTTATGTTTTATGGGTTGACATTACAATGGTGTTTTGCCTTTGTGGTTCTACAGTGTTTTGAAAGTCCCAGCATGCCACAATAATCTACAGCTTCTGTGGCACACAGGCACTTAAACAACAGTTGAAGAATAAGCTTGTGGACCACTGATGTAAATGTACTGCATATGCATTCCAATTTATGTTATTTTGCATTAGTACTAGAGATGAGCGCCGCTTCGTAGATTCGATTCAAATCTTGGAATTTTGTTACACCAAAGCGAATCCGAATATTTTCAGATTCGCTTCGGAAGATTCTTCTGAAATCTTTGTACGCTAACGCTACATACGCATCATATAATTTGTACGCTAATGCTACGCATCTGATAATTTGTACGCTAAAGCATACATATTCGGTTAAGTAGCATACTTTTACTGTATATTCGTTCTTTGTGCGGGCCTAGACAATAATACGCTAAAGCTTTGTACGCACTTTGTACACTCAGGCGTAAGTATTCACGGGAATGTTTGCAGAACACGACAAAATAACGAATGATTCGTACGCAGCTTCAACTGAATAGCTTCATATTAAGTATGAATCTTTTAAAAAATTCGACGAACATTCGGCGAAGCGAATTTTGGATGATTCGCTCATCTCTAATTGGTACCCATGTAAGGATACTTTTACACAGTTAATGTTTGGTTAGTGATTTCCATCAGTGATTGTGAGCCAAAACGAAGTGCAGAACAGTATTAAAAGGAAAAAAAAACAGGTGCCGATCTTTCCATTATACATTATCTCTCTGTAGCCCCACTCCTGTTTTTGCCTCACAATCACTGATCAAACACTAACCAAATACGTGGTTTAGCAGGCAGGATAACATATATGAATGAATATCATAGATATACCATTTTATACAATATATAAATATACAAAACCTAATAATAAATAAACAAGTCAAGACATATCCCCACCCTATTCATCGCCCTGCACATCATGACTAATAAGCTGCTCCAATGGTATACTGGTGTCCATTATGAGATGATCACCAAAGGCAACCTATCAGGACCGTGAAAGAAGGATCACGTGTCCCTCTGGTATATACAGAGATCAAATGTACAGGAGGCGAGCCAGACAGAACCCAAACTATAAGTTATCTTTAGTTGTAACTGGTTAACGTTGTGATTGTATTGAAAATAAATCATAGGCAAATAGAAATTCATAATTACGAGTATATCACATAAAAAAGTCTGTGTACCCTATTGAATGACCACGTGAATGAGTGCTAAATGGGAATGTTTAGTACATCTTTCTACTGTAGGTTGGCGAAAAGGGAAAGTCTCATCAACTACTTTACTACAAAGGTGCAGTAAAGTAACAATTTAAAAATTGTTTATTTTCTATCTGTTAATAGCTTTTAGATTCGTTAGTTAGTGGTCTGTTAGTGCCACTTAGATTTCTTTATGCAGACTATAGACTGCCATAAACACACAGTTGATTTCCTGAAGATTCTGAATGTATTTCAGGTTTCCTAATTCACAATGATAAAAGAGGAAATCCCCTTTAATTTACTGTGATTTATTGTGAACAGTTATGGAATGACTAGTTTTCCCATCTTACCAAGGTAAAACATATCCTTATGATATGCCATCCCTGCAATCCCTTCACTGTTTTTCGCTGCAAAATGGTGCCCTGGCCACTGGAACTGAAGCAAATTTAAGTAAATGGGTTATCCTGCCGACTCTGCACAGCCAGTGACCAGGAAATCCATCATGCATGGAAAACTTGTGTTGGCCCTTGATTCTCAGGATTTGTGGGGGTCCCAGATGTCAGACCCACACCAGTTATAAAATGATGACATATCATAGCAATGTAAGATAAGAATACCCTGAGGACTCACTGCAAAGAACATATGCAATATGTCATGAATTTAAATGCTTGTGTGGCTAGAATATTACAGCTATATCGATCGATCCTCATACTAAAGCCTAGGAAGAATCTTAGCTTTCAAATGATACCAGTCTCAACATCCAATATTTGGGACATGGCATGATTGGTTTTACCAGGAAGAAAGATCACAACCTGTTATCCCTCTTGCCTTCCAGTGACCACAGGGGAGCAGGATATTTTCTTCATGTTATCACCCCATTTACCAGCCAGGCAGTATATGTGCTTGGCCTCTGGACTGTGGAGATTTTTGGTCTCTTCAGTTCTGGTGGCTAAGTGAAGACATGTATGAAATATTACTATTTGATACTAAATTGCATGAAGGCGCCAATAATTGTGAAGTGCTGGGTGGCCTTTTCACAATATGCCAGGTGTCTACTTTTAGAAAGTATATAACTATGAAGGTATAATATGATTTTTTTGCATAATTTAAGTTTTATAGGTGTTGCTCAACTGTGTGAAAATTTTCCTGGGCATGAAAGTGTTAAAGAATTTTGTGACACTAGTGCCATATTCTATGGATAGCTTCTGATATTGTAGCTCATGCTCATTCAAATGTTTGGAGCTGAAATTCAGTACCAGACACAGCTAATGGATAGATATGGTGAAGTTATTTTTGTAGGGGAAAAGCAGTTTCTTTATGTTGTCTACTGTAGACAACTCATTTTAAAAATCATCTTAAGTTACTAAAGGGACATCCCTCAGAGCACTGCACCCACTGAAAACAATGGATGCTCACTGATTATACTGGTTTAGGCTAGTGCTGGGGCTGTACTTACTGTTCATTTTTGGCAGATACAAGAGTGTGGTAGACTCTGCTTTTGTGCTTCCTAAAAAAAAGTGGACAGTTTGGAAGCCTATCCAAACAGATACACTTCCATTGGTTTCCATTTGTTTGTTTTTAGCAAATCTGTTAAACGGATCTGCTAAGCAGATGACAGAACTTGATGTGAACATGCTCTTAGCTGCAGTCTCACATCACTTGCATTGAGCTCTATGCTGGAATGTCACTTATGATTTGTGATCTGTGTCCAGAAATACAGCAGGTTTGGATTTTTCGTGACTGTTGTGTCAATGTCACATCACATCTTTACTTGCAATCATTACATCAATTCAACCATGCAACCTTGGTGTTGTGCGTCCAAATACTCTATGAAGCCCTATTCTTAGGCTTCATATTTTCTGCAGCGTTGCTGAAATTTAGACACTAATGATGGGACCCAAACTGTAGTCTAGATAATGCTCTGGTATGGTACCCATTAATTAACAACTGGTCATGGCAAGTCATGATGGATTATTGTTATGACCGTTAGTTTCTATATGTATACTTTATATACCAAGAGCAATATGAAGAGGAGTTCTGTGTGTGGGATGAAGACACTCCTGCCATTGTGCCCTTATGTTGTCACAAGAGGTTGCTCAGGGAGCTTCTGAAGGTACATAAGCCTCTCACTGATTAATAGTGACCATGAATATTCATAGCCTCTCAGGAGATGAATAACTGCAGGTACATATGTAAAGGGGAGAACATGGAAGAAGAAATATGTTTATGCATTATTCAGATATGTGCCTAATGTGCAGTTTTGTTCAGATTACATATTTTAAAATGACAAATTTCATTTACTTCTTTTACCACACTATGTCACCCAAGAATGTGACAACTATGGAAGATCAGATCACACCATTGCAGTCCAGTTGAGCAATTTTTCCAATCTTCTGTTATTCTACGTCCAATAACTGTCTACCTGACAGGTGCTGCTGAAATATTATACTTCCCTTTGTATTGCACTAATACTAATGAGACAAAGGGCTCTTCTACTCTTGTCCCTGCCATTAATAAAAAAAACCTTCACCTAATGCTTGTGATTGCTTCTACCCCTTTAATATCGGCCATTAGAACATCAACATTTTTGGAAATTCAATATATTGACTATATTTTGGATTATAGTGATGTGGACTACAGACGTTTTGTTGTAATAATGCCTTTATTGTAGAAATAAATTCAAGCCATGCACTGACCCTAATGTAATGTTTTAGCCATGTAATACAATTTAATAAGCATCTGGTTATCTGATCATTAAACAGCTTGAATCTCTGTTAATCTTGCAACTAAAAAAAATAAGAATTCCCACAACAGATTACCAGGAATTAATCTGATTGTTGGCATTCTGATAGACATAAACCAAATACAGAGGTGGAATTCTTTGGAATAAGTACTGTATGCAGGACCTGGAGCTCATCCTCCAATTATGACCAGAATAAGTAGGCGATTTCTGGTAGTCCACCAAATTTGACAGCTTGGCTCCAGAGGTTGTGTACTTAGAACTTCAAAAAGACATGTACGTCTTGTCCGACAAGCAGAAAGGCCTAGGGGATGGATGTTGTCCTAGGGGATGTTCTCCTAGGGGATGAATCGTGTGAATTCTTGATAGTTCACTGAAAGCATCTTAATTTCCCCAGGTGAACACAGATCCTAAAACATCTTCATTTCTAAGATATATACGTAGAAAATGGCCTCCAACTAACATGATACTTCTGACCTCCTAAGGTACCTCTTAGGTAGAGACCATAGTGTCCCTAAACTTTGCAGAATTAACTTTTATTTGTAAATGATTCATATTGTAGAACATTTTTCAAAATAAACATAGCACCTCCTATTTTTTCTTAGGTCTTCCGCGCTATTTCTATCAGTTTATATGTATGCAGTGTTTTCCTTTCATGTCCAGACTGTACGCAACGCTAACAACTATTGAACCCATAATGACGCAAAAATAAATAACAGCAAGCGCATGTGTCTGCTTATAAGGCATGAAACCGAGTTTAACCCTAGCTGCAATCTTGTCCTTCCAATTGCCTTTTAATTGTTATTCTGTTGGCATTAAAGACAAATAAATTGCAGAGCGTATGATTATTTGTGGACGTGTAAGCTTCTAGTTATAGGAAGGGAAAATACATATTTTTGTGAAAGTGCAGAGATAATTTGTACTAAAAGAATGCATATCCAGCCAGAACCCTCCCATTGGAGAAGGGAAAATTTAATGAGCTTTTAATGGAATGCAATGCTTGGAGTGGTAAATTATTTGTTAGTTCACGATGCAATCAGCATGCTGATTAAGGCTGCTTGGTGTTTTTTTTAACTAAACATTAACTGAATGAAGGCAGTTAGTCCTTGTACTTCTGCTTGGGGGGCTTTTGGGAAACAAATGGACTTCAGAATCCAGATTGTCAATAAAGGTGAGTGCACTTCAAATGTCATTAAAATACTTCTGATAAATATTTAAAATCATATTTATATTTGCTTAGTGCTGTTCTTAAACCCCCGTTTAAAGGAACAGCCCTCCCTGAAAGGCCTTCGGATAATGCATGTCATTTTATCTCTCTCCTCTCAGCCCTCTTATTGTGAGTTACAGCAGTGGCTTACCTATAGAATACAATTTTACTTCATTACACCGATATTTGTTTGAGCCTCTGAATCTTACGCTTTACTCCCATTAAGACAATCATGGGCAACCTGCAGAAAAGTAGTCGGCTATTAACATTTTTTTTTCCTTCTCTGATTTACGTACCGATAAGGCTTGGAAAAAAATAAATGGCGAATGAGTACGATTAAATAAGGAAAACGCGTCTTTATGCCTTGCCAGAGTGTATATCAAATCCTTTTAAAAACACTCAACAAAAAAAAAGTTGCATTAACATTAGAAAGGGAATGAGAATCTGCAGGCAGCTTTATTGTTCACTCCTGTCTGTTGACTGTAAATAGCAAATCTTTACACGTTGCTTATTGTTACTGCGAAGTACAAAAGCTTGTAGCCTAATAAAGGGGTATTGTTGCTTTAAGATCTGTCATTGCTTGGTGTATTCTTCCCTGTATTTAAACCAACATACGCATATTTTTTCAAGACGTAGGAATGCTGGTGATCACTGGTGATTACTGTGCAGTAGTTAGTAAGGACAGTAAATAGGCACCCTTTAAAACCCAATGAATAGCTTGCTTTCTTTAGACTACGTGTTCCTGTTTATGACCCAGGAGGTTAAAAGCCGCTGACTGGCATTTGACTTCTGACCTCCTATAAATGTTATGTTATCAGTTCCTGCTTGTTAACTTGTATTCACCACATCTCCCCGATGGCTGTCAGATAAAGGATTTTATTATATTTCCTAATGGAGCTCCTTAGTCTGTTGCCTTTGTTACAGGGTCTCGCATGTTAGCCTCAAATCTTTTTTTTCCTCTTTTAGAATAGATAATGAATTTAAATATTACCATATAATTTAAATATAGTAAGTTTTTTCTTTATATATATATATATATATATATATATATATATATATATATATATATATATAAAAATCCAAAATCTGACATTCGAAGTAAGGGAATAGCTATGTCCTTAGATCTGTAAAGTGAATCTTTGCATTATTGTATTACTATACTAAGCATATAAACATATACATATAAAATTAAAAGCTATTATGTCCCTTAAAAATGTGGTAAACAGTTTTATTATATATTTTTTCTGATTAAATGAAAGTCGATCCTAATTTTAGTGACGGTGTACATAGGATACTTCTTAATTGCACATATCTGTAATATTGTGTTGACTTCTTTGAATTATCTAAAGCAGAAAGAACTGACCTGTAATTCAGATAGATGCAAGTTTTGTATGGGCGAGAATTTCTGTTACTAATAACTATTATCTGTTATAAAAAAACATACTTAATATATTTATATAAAAAAATAATTTTATTCCTCCTGTAACAAAGAATAAATTGCGCAACGGAATTAAAAATATTTTGTTCTGCTTTGTGTCCTGCTCACAAAAATTAGAAATGTTTTATTGTTTTCATCTCCAGTAATGGATTATGATTTATCTCACCAACAATTTACAGCAAAATGGCCAAAAACATTAATAGGGAAATTGTGTAGGCAACGATTAACAAAATGATTGGAAATTGTATTGTGCCTATTGTTGTATTCCTCCACAGAACGGTATAATTTATGTTACTTCTGTTGATGCACATTTATTACATTAAATACATTTCTACATAGAGGTGGGATCCATCTCTCTTGTAGGCTTGTGGTCTTTGTTTCATTTAAATGGTTCATTCTTCTGCTGAATTATGAAAGTAATTAAACAGTGTCAAACAAGCAGTAATTCAGTAAGAATGAAACATTTCAATGTCTTAATGTTCATTCCTTGTGATTTTGGATCCTGTTACATGCTTAGTTCATTTACTCTTGTGTTTTAAAGTGTTTTGCTTTAATGTGAATACTAACGTTATAAACCTGCAGTAGCAAAGTATTCAGAGTATTAAAATCTTAAAATCTATCAATGCATTTATTAATATATCACTTTATGATGTATATATATATATATATAACATTATTTTCCATTGAATTATATATATATATATATATATATATATATATATATATATATATATTACTGTTCTGGTTATTATTATAGTATTCTTCCTCTTCTTCACTGCTGAAATAGCATGCGCATTATTGTTATTTCTCTCTGATGTCAGTGTCGGGGATTAATTAGTATGCCTCATCCTTTCATCTTTTCTTTTACTTACCCAGAACAGCACTTTCTAATAGAGCAATTTATTTCTAGAAGTGTCTTTAACTCATTCCTATCTGTTCTCCCTCTTTCTATGCCTTCATTGCCTCCTAAGATTTCATCTCATTTCTGCTCATCCCAGCCCTAAAGAAACTACACGCACTGACTAGGATTGTACAGTGTTACATTTATTATGTTGCGATTTATATTAATACCTTTTTTTAGGTATACATTTTGAGGATAATTCTGTTTGGCTTTTAAAAGTTTTGAGCATCTTTTCTTCAATATGCAAATGTTGTAAACCGAAGGCATGGGAAAAAATAGAGTCTAGACCTAGACGGGGGTGCCGTCTAGAATGCGACTGACATTTTATGACCTCTCTTCCTCACAGGAGGGGCACAGTGTCTCATCTAAAACAAGAGATTCTCCCCTTCTCAAAATTATACCTCATTCCTTTATTTATTTTTTTTCTATGTATATTTTTTTCATAAAAACCTGACTTTGTAGGAGTATGGCTGATAAGCATTTTTTTCTTGAAATTGCTTTTGGAAGCTGTGATTTAATCAGTAGACTCCCAATGATGATAAAACAGGGCGTGCAATAAATGATCAGACTGTCCTGGTATTTGGAGAGGAAAAGTGACAACTTATTGGAAGTTCTCAAGGAATCATTTATATTTTACACTCCACTTGGCAGCTGATTTGAGATTGTCTGTTAGCATAACAAAGGCTCCGAGCATGTGAACTTCAGAAACCTTTTGACCTCTTTGCTGCTAGCATGAATAGCTCCCAGTCTTGCCTATACAGATTTCCCAAAGCTCCCTGTTCGTGGCTAAATTGTTAATCAGGGTAATTTAATATAGTTTTCAATATGCCTCATCTCTTATTGGGAACGGTATTCAGAGCTTCTCTCCCTCCCCCCCAAAAAACAGTCCCACTCTCCCTATTCAAATTGTAAGAGGGGCAGCTGCAGACAAACCCCCATGAACTGTATATGAAGACAGGGCAGGAGAGGAAATTCTCACAACTAACACTTTTTGTCCTTGTACTTCAATGTAAACTGTGGATCCCAGACTATTTACTATAGCACAAAACCACGAAAACTGCATCTCAGTGTCAACTAACACATACAATAGGCCAGGCTTCCTCAGACACTACATGCACTACAACAGTATCTCCTCCTCTCCTTTACACAACACACACACACTCTCTCTTTCCAGACATACGGCCATCTTATTGTAATTTATCACACACAAAAACAACTTTGTATCAATTCAAATGCACATTAGTTGGTTGAAAGGAGACCTTTTGCAAATATATTCATTTTAATCCAGTTAATACCTAAAAGCCCTCATAGGGAGACATTCAGCATGTTGAAAACATCTATAAGGTCCCAATTTGAGGGGAAAAACTGATTGATGACAAAGACAAATACGTATCTTCATTTCTTTTTTGAATTGTGATATAAAGAAGGCTGCAGGCAGCTGTTCTCTGAGATGTAGATCTTTAAGAAATGGAATTTTTGGGATAAATCAGGTTTACTCTTAATACGATCAATTTAGGGAAACCATTTTAGAAAACAAAATTTTCGAAATGACTGTTTGCATTGTATAAAAAGTCGTAATCCAGGCTTCCGCCTGTGTTGATGATCTGGAAACGAAAGCGTATTCATAATGTTTGTTCACTTAGATGTTTTGGATGTAAGAAAGTTTAAGTGCCTATTTTTATACCTTTCTTCTTTTTAGCTTTTCAGCTTCCCATTTTGTCCCTTTGGATTAATTTGAAAGCAGCTTCTAGTTCCGCTGGGTTGCATTAAAAATTGTACATTTTAAGTTTGTTTTCTTTGATATCTCACCATGTATAATAATTCTTGAGATTTGCCTAAGAAGGGAGAGATCTTAAAAGCTTAGACAGCATATTGACATATTATTTTTTATGTTTGGCCTAACTTGAAATAGTTTTAATTCCTTCAGGACTAACAAAATGACTACAAAATTTCCCTCTGGAGAAATATGTTGCTAGAATTTTATTTCTGCATGGTTATAATCAACAGCTTTGATGCATGACCAGCCAGAAACACAAATAGTTTCTCGGAAAGTTACTACATATATTAAAATTACCATTAGCATATTTATTTGGATCCAACATTTTCAATATCCTTGTATATAGCTAAGGAAACATTTATGGGTTTTGATATGAAGATTTGGCCTACTTACTAGTTTTAACTAGTTTTAAGGAATGGCCATTACTCACAGTGTCTGCTATTCTGTTGATCATTACGCCATTAGGATAATACAGAACCCTACATAAAATACTGTTGTACCGCATCATTAATAATCTTACACTGCCTATAAAAGTTCCATGAGGATTCAACCATAATGATTGGGAACTATACACATAGAATATATGTGTGGATATATATGTATATACATATAAATATATATATATATATATATATATACATATCAGTGGCATAACTGCAGGGGAAGCAGCTGCTTCGGGGCCCAAGAGGAATAGGGGCCAGGGAGCAGTGTCTTTTCTACTACTATTTAAGCCAGGCGAGGCCCCCGTCTGACTGTATCTAAAGGGGGCCCAGTCTGGCCTGAAATGTACTAGAAATAGTATACATACCAGTATCAAGGACCTTTGGAATACAGTAATCTGTAGGCTAAAGGACCTTTGATGATGCCATCAGGTCACGTGATCGAAAGTCCTCTGTCCTACCATTACTGCATTCTGGAGGTCCTTTAGCGTCCAAGAGACATCAGATGAGAAGGAAGAACCTGCAGCTTGTAAGTAAATAAGTGTCTGTGTATATGTGTATATATATATATGTGTATATATATATATGTGTTTGCGACCAAACTACTGGACTGATTTTCACCAAATTCGGCACACAGGTACATCTGTTGTCCGGGAAGGTTTTAGACCAGGTCTCAGCTCTCTAGGACGTAACCTTCTCGAGATATTCCCAAAATATGACCTGCATTAGCCAATATTAGCCTGGGAGCTTTGGTTTCAAACCCCAACTGCCATTCTCTGCACAGACACACACAGGGAGGGCAGGTTTCCATAACAATACAGCCAGGTAATTAGCAGCCAGCTGAGGAGCTCAGTTAAATAACAACCCAGCCATTTCTATTCACTTCTTTAAAGGGGCAGAGCACTGTGGATGACACTGTTAAAGGGGTATTCCGGTTACCATAAATATAACTTATGTTTTAGACTAATTTTAGACTAAGATCGTTCAGTAGTAATAAAAGATGTTTTCTTCCACTGCTACCCATTGCGTATCCTCATAAATTACCATGGCATCGACCTGTAATTTAGGCCACCCTCAATAGAAGTACTTAAAACCCCCGCTCCAGGTCTCGCTAAGTCACGCCCCCGACTCAGTCAGGCCATGCCCCCTCCCACTCCACAGCCAACGGGGATTGAAAAAATAAAGGTAAAAATCAACTTCTGTCAGCTGCAGGGATGGGTGGGAGGTTGACTTTCTTTCTGTCTGCAACGACACAGAAACATTAAATGAAATAGATTAAATACACCTGTGCGAAGCGATGTTTTCTTCCACTGCTACCCATTGCGTGTCCTCATAAATTACCATGGCATTGACCTGTAATTCAGGCCACCCTCAAAAGAAGGACTTAAAACCCCTTCCCCAGGTCTCGCTAAGCCACAACCCCGATTCTGTCAGGCCACGCCCCCTCCCACTCTGCAGCCAAAGGAGATGGAAAAAATGAAGGTAAAAATCAACTTCTGTCAGCTGCAGGGGTGGGAGGGTAAATTTCTCTCTGGAACGACACACAGAAACATTAAATGAAATAGACTAATATTAGATTACGATCGTTCAGTAGTAATAAAAGATGTTTTCTTCCACTGCTACCTATTGCGTGTCCTCATAAATTACCATGGTATCGACCTGTAATTCAGGCCACCTTCAAAAGAAGGACTTAAAAGCAACCCCCCCAAGGTCCCGCTAAACCACTCCCCCAGTCAGATCACGCCCCCTCCCACTCCGCAGCCAATGGGGATTGAAAAAATGAAGATAAAAATCAACTTATGTTAGCTGCATTGACTTTCTCTCTGCAATGACACACAGAAACATTAGATGAAAGACTAATATTAGACTACGACCGTTCAGTAGTAATAAAAGATGTTTTCCTCCACTGCTACCTATTGTGTGTCATCATAAATTACCATGGCATCGACCAGTAATTCAGGCCACCCTCAAAAGAAGGACTTAAAACCCCTGCCCCAGGTCTCGCTAAGTCACGCCCCCAACACATTCAGGCCATGCCCCCTCCCACTCCGCAGTCAACGGGGATTGAAAAATTGAAGCTAAAAATCAACTTCTGTCAGCTGCAGGGGTGGGAGGGAGTTGACTTTCTCTCTGCAATGACACACACAAACATTAAGTGAAATAGATTAAATATACCTGGGCGAAGCAATGTTTTCTTCCACTGCTACCCACTGTGTTTCCTCATAAATTAACATGGCATAGACCTATAATTCAGGCCACCCTCAAAAGAAGGACTTAAAAGCACCCTCCCTCAAAGTCCCAATAAACCACGCCCACGATCCGGTCAGGTCACGCCCCCTCCCACTCCGCAGCCAATGGGGATTGAAAAAATGAAGGTAAAAATCAACTTCTGTCAGCTGCATTGACTGTCTCTCTGCAACGACACACAGAAACATGAAATGAAATAGATGAAATATACCCAGGCGAAGCCAGGTCCTTCTGCTAGTATATATATATATCTAAACACACTGATAGGATAGGTATCAAGGGGGGGGGGACGGCCTGTAGAAAATCTGCTGTGGGGCCCAGTCAGCTGTAGCTACACCCCTGATATATATATATATATATATATATATATATATATATTTATATATGCAGCGCTGGGTTCCTGGCTTTGAATCCGACTAAGAGCTACATCTGCATGGAGTTTGTATGTTCTCCCCATGTTTGCATGGGTTTCCTCGGGGTACTTTGGTTTATATATGTAAATATATATATATATATATATATATATATAGGTACAGAACTGGGGTCCTGTGTTCGAATCCGACCAAGGATGTTTGTGTGGGTTTCCTTCGGGTACTCTTTTTTCCTTCCACACTCCAAAGACATACTGATAGGGAACTTAGATTGTCAGCCCCATTGGGAACAGTTGGATGACAGTTGTCTGTAAAGTGCTGCGGAATATATTAGCATTATATAAGTGCATAAAATAAATAAGGACAACAATTGTATGGAGTTTGTATGTTCTTCCCGTGTTTGCATGGGTTTCCTCCGGGTACTCCGGTTTATATGTGTGTGTGTGTATGTACAGTACAGACCAAAAGTTTGGACACACCTTCTCATTCAAAGAGTTTTCTGTATTTTCATGACTATGAAAATTGTAGATTCACACCGAAGGCATCAAAACTATGAATTAACACATGTGGAATTATATACTTAACAAAAAAGTGTGAAACAACTGAAAATATGTCTTATATTCTAGGTTCTTCAAAGTAGCTACCTTTTGCTTTGATTACTGTTTTGCACACTCTTGGCATTCTCCTGATGAGCTTCAAGAGGTAGTCACCTGAAATAGTTTTCACTTCACAGGTGTGCCCTGTCAGGTTTAATAAGTTTCTTGCCTTATAAATGGGGTTGGGACCATGAGTTGTGTTGGGCAGAAGTCAGGTGGATACACAGCTGATAGTCCTACTGAATAGACTGTTAGAATTTGTATTATGGCAAGAAAAAAGCAGCTAAGTAAAGAAAAACGTGTGGCCATCATTACTTTAGGAAATGAAGGTCAGTCAGTCCAAAAAAATTGGGAAAACTTTGAAAGTGTCCCCAAGTGCAGTCACAAAAACCATCAAGCACTACAAAGAAACTGGCTCACATGAGGACAGCCCCAGGTAAGGAAGACCAAGAGTCACCTCTGCTGCGGAGAAGTTCATCCGAGTCACCAGCCTCAGAAATCGCAGGTTAACAGCAGCTCAGATTAGAGACCAGGTCAATGCCACACAGAGTTCTAGCAGCAGACACATCTCTACAACAACTGTTAAGAGGAGACTGTGTGCAGCAGGCCTTCATGGTAAAATAGCTGCTAGGAAACCACTGTTAAGGACAGGCAACAAGCAGAAGAGACTTGTTTGGGCTAAAGAACACAAGGAATGGACATTAGACCAGTGGAAATCTGCGCTTTGGTCTGATGAGTGCAAATTTGAGATCTTTGGTTCCATCCACCGTGTCTTTGTGCGACGCAGAGAAGGTGAACGGATGGACTCTACATGCCTGGTTCTCACCGTGAAGCATGGAGGAGGAGGTGTGATGGTGTGGGGGTGCTTTGCTGGTGACACTGTTGGGGATTTATTCAAAATTGAAGGCATACTGAACCAGCATGGCTACCACAGCATCTTGCAGTGGCATGCTATTCCATCCGGTTTGCGTTTAGTTGGACCATCATTTATTTATCAACAGGACAATGACCCCAAACACACCTCCAGGCTGTGTAAGGGCTATTTGACTAAGAAGGAGAGTGATGGGGTGCTACGCCAGATGACCTGGCCTCCACAGTCACCAGACCTGAACCAAATCGAGATGGTTTGGGGTGAGCTGGACCGCAGAGTGAAGGCAAAAGGCCCAACAAGTGCTAAGCATCTCTGGGAACTCCTTCAAGACTGTTGCAGGTGACTACCTCTTGAAGCTCATCAAGAGAATGCCAAGAGTGTGCAAAGCAGTAATCAAAGCAAAAGGTGGCTACTTTGAAGAACCTAGAATATAAAACATATTTTCAGTTGTTTTACAATTTTTTTTGTTAAGTATATAATTCCACATGTGTTAATTCATAGTTTTGATGCCTTCAGTGTGAATCTACAATTTTCATAGTCATGAAAATATAGAAAACTTTTTGAATGAGAAGGTGTGTCCAAACTTTTGGTCTGTACTGTATATGTATATGCAGCACTGGGGTCCTATGTTCAGTTCCGACTGAGGACAACATCTGCATGGAGTTTGTATGTTCTTCCCGTGTTTGTGTGGGTTTCCTCCGTGTACTATAGTTTCCTCCCACACTCGAAAGACATACTGATAGGGAACTTAGATTGTGAGCCCCATTGGAGACACCGTGATGCTAATATCTGTAAAGTGCTGTAGAATATAGTAGCGCTATATAAGTGCATAAAATAAATAAATATATATGGAAAATAGAAGATGCCTATGAAAATTATTTTTAAACATTTAGAAAAAGGATTTAAAATATTGGTTGCATGTGGTAGATCTATTTTATAGATTTATTTCCTCCTCAATACTGAACTAATGAAAGGATCATTACCATTAAAGCAGTGTTTTGCAATAAGTTATATAAGTAGACAGAGACCTGTCTACTACAAAACTACATTTTTTTTAAAGGTGATACATTAGTGATACATTAGTAACAAGTGTATTTGCTGCCATTCTAATGCAACCAACATTAGCAAACAAGAATTAATTTAATATCACTCCAAACATAATACTTAGTTTAGTGGACCAGCCACCCAGTGTAGTTCATTGTGATTAGGAATGCTTTGGTTGGAGATGTTATATATAGTGGAGAAAGAAAAAACATGAAAGTGCTATGATAGGGTTCCTTCAAGAAGTAGGTTTTTAGAGTCCTCTTAGAGTTCTATATGCTGGTGATTAGACTTATGGAATGATGGGGAGCATTACAAAGAAGATGAGCAGCATGGTAGAAGTCTTGGACACAGGAGTTGCACGTGGGTACCACAGATGAAGATGGTAGTTGATCTTTAGTAGAGCAGATTGCCCAACTAGGCACATTAAATAAGAGAAGACATCACACAATAATTACTAGACCACATGTAACATTATTTAATATAATTTGCATCACTGGAAAATAATAAATCTTTATTAAAAAAATTTCACCTTGTGTGGCCAACCTTAGGTTGGTCATAGTCTAGCCTTATAGGCCAGCTTGAGCATGTGCTTTTATTCCACCTACAGGTGGTTTACATAATTGGATGAACATATGTTGTACAAGTGGACAATAATAATAGTAATAGAAGGTTTTTTTGTGCATGATTTGTTAAAACTGTGTGAGCTCTTTCTAAAGCATCTAAAACGAGTTGCCTGAGACCCACAAAAAGTAAGAAGGTCTGTTTTCAAAATGACTTAAACAGTACTCTGACAGTCCAACTGTTTTAGCTCACTGGATTTTGTCCCCACTGTTTACGGTCACCACTGGACCAGATGTGAAGATGTTCCATATACACTGCCATCTGCGATGTTCTGTATGTACTGCCATTCATGTAGATGTCACTAGTGAGGTCATGAGATTGTATACGGAAAGTCACCACTTCTGGTACAACAGTAGCAGAAAGCCAGGAGGCAGGAGTCATTGTGCTGGAATGGCGGGGTTGTCAGAAGGTGGTTGCTCATTTTTTATTGGCCTAGAACAAGCCCTTTAATCTTTTACCGCTAGTGATAACACTTTTTTATAATATTTGCATTGTTGTCTATGTACTGCACACGTGAATAGATTCTATTGCAGTTTATGATTTAACAGCGCATTGTTTTTTGTATGCATTGTTGCCATTTTGTGTATATATATATATATATATATATATATATATATATATGTATATATAATTTTTTTTAACTTGCTTTGCTTTGCATAGCTTTGCTTACTGTATGTCATAATCTCTCCAAGATCTTTAAGAACACCAAGGACACATTTTGGGTTGGGCCAAGCATATTCAAATAAAGGGATGTATATTTAAAATACCATTTGTTAAGGAGAATGAGCACAGACACCAGAACAATTATATCATGATCCCTTTGGGACTGCCAGCACCAAATTTAGCCAGACTGAGCGAGCACTGTCTAGACGCTCTCTTTTGTGTATCAGCTGTGTCTTTCTTTTTTTATTGTCCCGTCTGAATGTGATAGTTCAAACTGCATATGGATCCCAAGCATCCCTATCCTCGGAACCATATTTTATAACAAAACTGAAAAACAAAAGTTGTCAAGGTGATAATTAAAAGCTGTCACTTTCAGTGTAATTTATTATACTAGTATTGTAGGAAGATCCCAGTAAGAAAAGCCATTGTGCCCTTTTTGTTCATAATTACTGGACATAGGGTCTTCTTCTAAGGTTGTTTTGCATAATGTAGGAACTGAAAAATTAACCTGCATTGTATCATAAAGTGAAGATATATTTAATAACATTCGATACTTCCATATTCTATTTTTTATTTTTCAGTTGCTATTTTTTGTTAATGTAAAATTACATAGATCTTAAGTGCAGCCTCTTTCATATTTTAGTGAACATCATAAATATTCATCTTGTATGACAGATATTACACACTGCAGTATATACCACGTATTGCTTTGTCAGTACAGTATAACTTCTTTAAGACGACCAACATAATTTATAGTGAAAATTGCTCTAGAAGGGTGGTCTTCTCAAAGTAGAGGGCCAATATACACAGGATATTAAGGAATCTTCACACGCTGCAGATTCTTGACTGTTCTGGACTCATGAATGGGGTTTTCACATATACATGCACAACTCCATTCTGATGAATAGAACAGATTTTCAGTTGTAGAAATTTCTACATTAAATCTGCCATGTGTTAACCTAACCAAGGGGGATTGAGAAGTCTGGACAAGATTAGGGTCGTCTTTTGAAGTGGTTTCCCTGTATTAATGTGCCAAAGAGAAAAAGGGAACTCCTAAAGATTAAAATATATGGACCTGGACCACCTATATATAACAGCAGCAACTGCGACCAGTCCAGTCTGAAGAAGTTGTGGTCCTCCTTTCTATAAAGAGTTTGAAATTTTGCAATTTTCCCAGGTGTTGGTGTCTCAGCAAATCCATAGTTCAGTTGGCATGGTTCTAAGAGAAGTCATAAAGAATCCATATGCCAGGGATGGCCAACCTGAGGCTCACAACTCCCAACATGCCCACACTACCTACAGCTATGAGCCTACAGCATGGCATGATGGAAGTTGTAGTTTTACAACAGCTGGAGAGCCGCATGGATAGGAGCTGAACAGATTGATATATACTCAGTAAAACTTGTAATCTATTAATTTAAACCTCTGTTCTTGCCATGCTTAGGACTCTAAGTTAGGAGTCAGCTGTCTCTGCGTGCTTATTCATGCACAGTTAGCAGGACCGCCTATGTGGCTCCTAAGCATGGAAAGAGCAGAGGTCTAAATATGAAAGTTTTACTAAATTCCATAAAACTATATATTAATCTTCTCCGCTCCTCCTGCTCTATAACATGCTGCCTGTAGCTTACATTGCATTTTCATGGTGATAGGTTCCCTTTAATGGAAAAAGGTATATGTAACTTCCCCACTATTTCAGGAAGTTATGGCCTAAACATGGTCTTAAACACAATTCCATAGATTTGTCTTAGTAAAATAACTTCAGGGCCCAGCCTCCCATGGAGGATACATTTTGGATTTTCCACAGTAGAATTGCATGCCTTAAATCTGGTGCATTTATAGTATCAGCAAAGCTGGATGCGATCTTAGCAGATTTATAAGTGTAAATTGACCTGTGGTATAGATTTTACATCTGCAGCATGTCAATTTATGCTAAAGATTTATATATTACAAAGCACATGGTGAAATCCCCTGCAAATCCACAGCAAAATCTGCATGTAATTCAAGTGAATTTTGCCATGGGGCATAAATTGTGGTAGAAAAATTAGTGACAAACCTGTGTGGATGTATCTTTGTTCACTTGTTGGATTTTGACACAATCAAGATCAGCTGCATAGTTCGGTTTCTGCCTTGTTTTTCAATTTAAACGCTGGTTTAACCCTCGTGAATGGAGTTAAACCATGAATGGACACCCACAGCAACTTCCAACAATGTCCGTCTGGACTTTGCGCCAAGAAAGTGTAAAAGTTCCTTTTAGGCACACTGGTAGTTGGTGTCCAGTGGTAGGAGTGTGTCCTCAATAATAGTAGAAATAGACCATGGCACACGTGAAGTAGGATGCAAAGTATCCGTCTTTTATTAAGTGCTCCAGCTATAAAGGTTTTGGGCCAACAATAGTGTTTTGGTCTGTCCCAGAAAGTGGTCATGGCTGCAGCACAAGACATAGAGCAAATGAGCAGCTTGTGTATTGTGGCAGAGCACCCACACTACACAAGCTGCTCATTTGCTATATTAGTTCTACTAGGACTGGGACTAAGGTCTGGGACAGACCAAAATACTAACGTAGGCCCAAAAACCATTATAAATGGATACTTTGCATCCTACTTCATGTGTGTTATGGTCTGTTTTCACTATTGTGAAAACATTTCTTTTCTTGGCGCGGTCTTGGCTCTAAACATCCACTTTTTTGGAGTGAAATCTGCACCAAGATTCCAGCTTCAAAAGACGTCGTATGAACGAGCCCTTATGTAAATAAAGCTAATTAAGCCGCTTATGCTAATAAATAAGAATTACAGTATTTATCCATGATCATCTTGTGCTTTTTCAAAAAATATGTTTTCTTTTTGTGAATTGTTTGTGTTCTGTTTTATGGGACTAGGATTTCTACACAATGAAGATAAAGAAAGAGAACCCTGTCTATTATAGCTTAATATGATGGATGGGTGTCAGGCTGCAATAGGTAGAAGTGTTTGTTTTGTACAGTGGACAAATCAAATCACCAAGACTCTCTGTGAATATTAATTAGGGACTTCTCCTTTGTCCAGGCCTCTTAGACTACATCATTTACCAGTCTTCCGTCTTCCCTACATGCTACCGGGTAACTAACTGACTTGATATATAAGCTTGATGGCTCAAAACCCTGGCTAAAAATGTCTAAAATGTCTTTTTAATACATTATCCCAGGAATAATCAGCCCCCATATTACAAACTAATTAATATTTCTTGAAAGACCAGACGCTAAAAATAAGCAACATCATTTAATTGAATACTCCCACTAGAATATAATACTAGAATGTAACGCTAATTATAATTTTAAAAATGGTAGCAGCTGCTCTTTGAGCCAATTATTTACATAGTGTTAGAATACTATAAATGACTATACTATAAATAACTACCAATCAACCAGTTTGTATAGCTTGTGTTCACAAATTACTTCTGCACCATATTAGAAATTTATAAATGACGTACCAAAGGCAGAAATAAAAAGGCAAAATATAAAAAATTTTACCTTATAGCAGGATCCACCCTATTAAATCAGACATAGTGCCTGATAGAGTTGATCCTGCTGAGTAAAAGGATACCTCATTTATGTTTTGCCCTTGTGCTCATCCCAAGAAAAACAACTTTTGATTAACCCCTTCCTCACCAGCGCGGTACCAGCATTCTGATCGGGCGGGTGCAGGAGTTGTGCCCACTTGATCAGCTGCAGGGTCTCGGCTGTTCCTGACAGCTTAGCCCCTGCTGTATAAGCCAGCATTGTTGATAACGGAGATGCTGGTGCATTAACCCCTTTTGTGCCATGGTGAGTGCTGACCAACGCATGTATGGGGTTTTGTGGAGGGAGGGGGCTCCCTCTCCAACCCGATCGGTTCCCCCCACTTTGGTGACGGGGATCCGATGGCTGGAATGGCAACTGAATGCCTTACACAGGCATTAAAACCTGTCAGCTACAGACGCCTATGAGATTCAGTCCCCAGACTGGGTTTCCTAAGCACACGGTCAGTGTAATACACTGACAGTCAATGCTTTATAATACATGATGTATTGTAATGCATTGTAGAGGGGATCAGACCCCCAAAAGTCCCATAGTGGTACAAAATAAAAAGTAAAAAAAGTAAGAAAAAAAATAGTGTTTTACATTATAAAAAATAAAAGCTTCAATTTGCAAACATAAATCCCATAATTAAGTCATATAAACTTGTAAACAATATGGAAAAAGAAAATTATATATATTCGGTGTTTCTGCATCCATAACGACAAGCTGTATAAAAATATCACATGATCTACCCCGTCAGGTGAACACCGTAAAATTATAAACGGTGCCAAAACAGACTTTTTTTTAGTCAGTTTGCCTCACAAAAAGTATAATACCAAGCAATCAAAAAGTCGTATGTACCCCAAAATGGTACCAATCAAACCGCCATCTCATCCCAGAAAAAATGAGCCACTACACAAAACAATGGCCAGAAATATTAAAAAGAAATATGACTAACAGAAAATGGCAACACAAAAACAAGATTTTTTATTTTCAAAAATGCTTTTACTGTTTAAAACTTAACAAAAAAAATAGACATATTAGGTATTGCAGCGTCCATAACGATCAGCTAAAAAAAAAATCACGTCAGGTGAATGCTGTAAAAAAATAAAAACTTTGCCAAAATAGCCATTTAAGGTTACTTTGCCTCACAAAAAAGTGTAATACTAAGCGATTAAAAAGTCATATGTACCTCAAAGTAGTACCAATGAAAATATCACATTATCCTATAAAAAACAAGCTCCCATATAAGAAAATCGCACAAAAAAACTCTCAGAAAATGGCAATGTAAAAACAAGATTTAATAAAATAAATAGATTTAAGAAAATAAATAAAAAAAGACACATTAGGTATCACTGCATCCATAACAACCTGCTCTATAAAAATACCACATGATCTACCCTGTCAGGTGAAAGCTGTAAAAAAAACAAACAAACATAAAACAGTCCCAGAATAATCATTTTTTGTCACCTCACCTTACAAAATGCGTAATATCGAGCAGTCAAAAAGTCATATGTACCCCAAAATGTACCCACTTTATGCTGTTCTCTTAAATTCCTGGGCAGCCTCTTTAAATATATAATGTTTATTTATACTTCTATAAATATAATATAAATATATACATTTTGGTTAATAAAAAATTAGCAAAATATATAAAGCCAATATAGAATCCATATTTTATATGGTAAAATGACTAGCTTGCTCCACAAGGTTCTTATTATTCTCTAAATGAATCAGTTATGACGGCTTTGAACAATACATCCAACTCAAAAGCTGGGCATCCAACAGCTTTCAATGGAATGATTGTTCAGATGACAGCTACATCTGCCTAATGGCACATACACATTCAGATTGGCCAAACATATATGTGTATTCTAGGGGGAGAATGGGGATAGCTTATCTCCCAGGAAAATAAAGGATCAGGTGAAAATATTAATTTCGCTTGATCCTTTTCTCAATCACCATCATCAGAGAGTCAATAGCACGAGTGTCAGCCAAATGTCTTTCTTGTCACAGTACAGTACACCAATGTGTATGGGAGCCTAAAACAAAGGGAGCTTATACTGATAAAGATATTTAAGTAAGGGTTCATTCACATGTCTGCAAGTGTTTTGCAGTCCGCAAATTGCAGATCTGCAAAACACAGACACCAGCCATGTGCAAATTGTGGACCGCACATGGCCGGCACTATGATAGAAATGCCTATTCTTGTCCATGACTGTGGACAAGAATAGGACATGCTCTATATTTTTGCGGGGCCGCGGAACGGAAGTGAGGAAGCAGACAACACAGGGTGTGCTTTCCGCATCTTTTGCGGCCCCATAGAAATGAATGGGTCTGCACCCATTCCGCAAAATCACGGAATGGATGCAGACCCATTCATGTAGACCTAATGGATTAGCAGTGACTGGGGGTGGTCCCTGAGCATTCTTCATCATAACATTCAGTAGAAGGTTTTCCACTATTTATGTATCGTTTTGCCCAAGATCAGGTCTAACAAAATTGTATTAAGGTTAGCGGCATTAGGCAGCAAAAATAACTATTGCATATACCCATTATATGTATGCTAGTTAGTATAGATACCATTCATTGAGTAATAGACAGTACTAAAAAGCACTCTGCATGGTGGTACTAGTATTCCTATAAACTGAGGCTCCAATATGGTCAAATGGAATGTGACCTATTCAGTGGCGTAGCTACCGGGGGGGGGGCAGGGGGGGGCGACGGCTCCGTGCCCAGTGACTCAGGGGGGCCCAGCAAGGATGACCTTGCCTACTATCAGGCGAATACAAGTGAGCGCTTCCATTATGGAAGCGCTCACTTGTATTTAGGGACCCCCATCAGACCTCAGATCAGCCCACCCAGCCACATAGGATTAAAATAAAAAACCTTACTTACCTGTTCTGCGCTGCGGCTGCCCTCCGGTCTGCGCTCTGCTCTCTTCCCTGGCGGCGCGCACTATGACCTGACGCTGCACGCAGACGCAGACCCTGATCTGAGGTCTGATTGGGGCACAATACGCTGATCTGAGGTCTGATAGGGGCACAGTAGGCTGATCTGAGGTCTGATGGGGGCACAATACGCTGATCTGAGGTCTGATGGAGGCACAATACGCTGATCTGAGGTCTGATGGGAGCACATTAAGCTGATCTGAGGTCTGATGGGGGCACAATACGCTGATCTGAGGTCTGATGGGGGAACAGTAGGCTGATGTGAGGTCTGATGGGGGCACAGTAGGCTGATGTGAGGTCTGATGGGGCACAGTAGGCTGATGTGAGGTCTGATGGGGGCACAGTAGGCTGATGTGAGGTCTGATGGGGGCACAGTAGGCTGATGTGAGGTCTGATGGGGGCACAGTAGGCTGATGTGAGGTCTGATGGGGGCACAGTAGGCTGATCTGAGGTCTGATGGGGGCTCAATACGCTGATCTGAGGTCTGATGGGGACACAGTACGCTGATCTGAGGTCTGATGGGGGCACAAAACGCTGATCTGAGGTCTGATGGGGGCACAATACGCTGATGTGAGGTCTGATGGGGGCACATTCTGCTGATCTGAGGTCTGATGGGGGCACAATATGCTGATCTGAGGTCTGATGGGGCACAGTAGGCTGATGTGAGGTCTGATGGGGGCACAGTAGGCTGATCCGAGGTCTGATGGGGGCACAATACGCTGATCTGAGATCTGATGGGGGCACAATACGCTGATCTGAGGTCTGATGGGGGCACAATACGCTGGTCGGAGGTCTGATGGGGCACAATAAGCTGGTCTGAGGTCTGATGGGGGCACAATACGCTGAACTGAGGTCTGATGGGGCACAATACGCTGATCTGAGGTCTGGTGGGGGGCACAATATGCTGATGTGAGGTCTGATGGGGGCACAGTAGGCTGATGTGAGGTCTGATGGGGGCACATTCTGCTGATCTGAGGTCTGATGGGGGCACAATATGCTGATCTGAGGTCTGATGGGGCACAATACGCTGATCTGAGGTCTGATGGGGGCACAGTAGGCTGATGTGAGGTCTGATGGGGGCACAGTAGGCTGATCCGAGGTCTGATGGGGGCACAATACGCTGATCGGAGATCTGATGGGGGAACAATACGCTGATCTGAGGTCTGATGGGGGCACAATACGCTGGTCTGAGGTCTGATGGGGCACAATAAGCTGGTCTGAGGTCTGATGGGGGCACAATACGCTGATCTGAGGTCTGATGGGGGCCACAATACGCTGATCTGAGGTCTGATGGGGGCACAGTAGGCTGATCTGAGGTCTGATGGCACAGTAGGCTGATGTGAGGTCTGATGGGGGCACAGTAGGCTGATCCGAGGTCTGATGGGGGCACAATACGCTGATCTGAGATCTGATGGGGGCACAATACGCTGATCTGAGGTCTGATGGGGGCACAATACGCTGGTCTGAGGTCTGATGGGGCACAATAAGCTGGTCTGAGGTCTGATGGGGGCAGAATACGCTGAACTGAGGTCTGATGGGGGCACAATATGCTGATCTGAGGTCTGGTGGGGGGCACAATATGCTGATGTGAGGTCTGATGGGGGCACAGTAGGCTGATGTGAGGTCTGATGGGGGCACATTCTGCTGATCTGAGGTCTGATGGGGGCACAATATGCTGATCTGAGGTCTGATGGGGCACAATACGCTGATCTGAGGTCTGATGGGGGCACAGTAGGGCTGATGTGAGGTCTGCTGGGGGCACAGTAGGCTGATCCGAGGTCTGATGGGGGCACAATACGCTGATCGGAGATCTGATGGGGGAACAATACGCTGATCTGAGGTCTGATGGGGGCACAATACGCTGGTCTGAGGTCTGATGGGGCACAATAAGCTGGTCTGAGGTCTGATGGGGCACAATACGCTGATCTGAGGTCTGATGGGGGCACAATACGCTGGATCTGAGGTCTGATGGGGGCACAGTAGGCTGATCTGAGGTCTGATGGCACAGTAGGCTGATGTGAGGTCTGATGGGGGCACAGTAGGCTGATCCGAGGTCTGATGGGGGCACAATACGCTGATCTGAGATCTTGATGGGGGTACAATACGCTGATCTGAGGTCTGATGGGCACAATAAGCTGGTCTGAGGTCTGATGGGGGCAAAATACGCTGATCTGAGGTCTGATGGGGGCACAATACGCTGATTGAGGTCTGGTGGGGGGCACAATCGCTGATCTGAGGTCTGATGGGGGCACAGTAGGCTGATGTGAGGTCTGATGGGGGGCACATTCTGCTGATCTGAGGTCTGATGGGGGCACAGTAGGCTGATCAGAGGTCTGATGGGGGCACAATACGCTGATCTGAGATCTGATGGGGGAACAATACGCTGATATGAGGTCTGATGGGGCACAATACGCTGGTCTGAGGTCTGATGGGGCACAATAAGCTGGTCTGAGGTCTGATGGGGGCACAATACGCTGATGCTGAGGTCTGATGGGGGCACAATACGCTGATCTGAGGTCTGGTGGGGGGCACAATACGCTGATCTGAGGTCTGATGGGGGCACAGTAGGCTGATGTGAGGTCTGATGGGGGCACAGTAGGCTGATCTGAGGTCTGATGGGGGCACAATATGCTGATCTGAGGTTCTGATGGGGCACAATACGCTGATCTGAGGTCTGATGGGGGCACAGTAGGCTGATGTGAGGTCTGATGGGGGCACAGTAGGCTGATCCGAGGTCTGAATGGGGGCACAATACGCTGATCTGAGGTCTGATGGGGGCACAATACGCTGGTCTGAGGTCTGATGGGGCACAATAAGCTGGTCTGAGGTCTGATGGGGGCACAATACGCTGGTCGGAGGTCTGAATGGGAGGCACAATAAGCTGGTCTGAGGGTCTGATGGGGGCACAATACGCTGAACTGAGGTCTGATGGGGGCACAATACGCTGATCTGAGGTCTGGTGGGGGGGCACAATATGCTGATGTGAGGTCTGATGGGGGCACAGTAGGCTGATGTGAGGTCTGATGGGGGCACATTCTGCTGATCTGAGGTCTGATGGGGGCACAATATGCTGATCTGAGGTCTGATGGGGCACAATACGCTGATCTGAGGTCTGATGGGGGCACAGTAGGCTGATCTGAGGTCTGATGGGGGCTCAATAACGCTGATCTGAGGTCTGATGGGGACAGAGTACGCTGATCTGAGGTCTTGATGGGGGCACAAAACGCTGATCTGAGGTCTGATGGGGGCACAATACGCTGATCTGAGGTCTGGATGGGGGTACAGTAGGCTGATCTGAGGTCTGATGGCCACAGTAGGCTGATGTGAGGTCTGATGGGGGCACAGTAGGCTGATGTAAGGTCTGATGGGGGCACAGTAGGCTGATCCGAGGTCTGATGGGGGCACAATACGCTGATCTGAGGATCTGATGGGAGTCTGATGGGGCACAATACGCTGGTTGAGGTCTGATGGGGCACAATAAGCTGGTCTGAGGTCTGATGGGGGCACAATACGCTGATCTGAGGTCTGATGGGGGCACAATACGCTGATCTGAGGTCTGGTGGGGGGCACAATACGCTGATCTGAGGTCTGATGGGGCACAGTAGGCTGATGTGAGGTCTGATGGGGGCACATTCTGCTGATCTGAGGTCTGATGGGGGCACAATATGCTGATCTGAGGTCTGATGGGGCACAGTAGGCTGATGTGAGGTCTGATGGGGCACAGTAGGCTGATCCGAGGTCTGATGGGGGCCACAATACGCTGATCTGAGATCTGATGGGGGCACAATACGCTGATCTGAGGTCTGATGGGGGGCACAATACGCTGGTCGGAGGTCTGATGGGGCACAATAAGCTGGTCTGAGGTCTGATGGGGCACAATACGCTTGAACTGAGGTCTGATGGGGCACAATACGCTGATCTGAGGTCTGGTGGGGGGCACAATATGCTGATGTGAGGTCTTGATGGGGGCACAGTAGGCTGATGTGAGGTCTGATGGGGGCACATTCTGCTGATCTGAGGTCTGATGGGGGCACGAATATGCTGATCTGAGGTCTGATGGGGCACAATACGCTGATCTGAGGTCTGATGGGGCACAGTAGGCTGATGTGAGGTCTGATGGGGGCCCACAGTAGGCTGATCCGGGATGGGGCCAATACCTGATGGATTCGATGGGGAACAATACGACTTGATCTGAGGTCTGATGGGGGAACAATAACGCTGGTCTGAAGGTCTGATGGGGGCACAATAAGCTGGTCTGAGGTCTGATGGGGCAACAATACGCTGGTCTGAGGTCTGATGGGGCATAGGTCTGATCTGAGGTCTGATGGGGGCACAATACGCTGATCTGAGATCTGCTGGGGGACAATACGCTGATCTGAGGTCTGATGGGGCACAAACGCTGATCTAGGTCTGGGGGCACAATGGCTGATCTGAGGTTCTGGATGGGGAGGCACATAGGCTGTGAGTCTGATGGGCACAATAGGCTGATGAGGATCTGTGGGGGATGCTGAGGTCTGATGGGGGGCACATACGCTGATCTGAGGTCTGATGGGCACAATATCTGTCTGAACTGAGTCTGATGGGGGCACAATACGCTGATCTGAGGTCTGATGGGGATAGGCTGAGGTGATGGGGCAAATGCTGATCGAGGTGATGGGGGCACAATACGCTATCTGAGGTCTGATGGGGGCACATAGTCTGAGGTCTGAGGGGACAATAGGTTGATCTGAGGTCTGATCTGAGGCTGATGATCTGAAGGTCTGATGGGGGGGCTGATCTGATGGCACAGTAGGCTGATGTGAGGTTGATGGGGCACAGTAGGCTGATCCGAGGTCTGATGGGGCACAATACGCTGATCTGAGATCTGAAATGGGGGCACAATACGGCTTGATCTGAGGTCTGATGGGGCACAATATGCTGAGGTCTGAGTGAGTCTGATGGGCACTGATCTGCTTGGTTGAGGTCTGATGGGGCACAATATGCTGATCTGAATGGGAACAATACCTGATCTGAGGTCTGGTGGGGGGCACAATACGCTGATCTGAGGTCTGATGGGCACATAGGCTGAGTCTGATGGGGGCAAGCTGATCTGAGGTCTGATGGGGCACAGTAGGCTGATTGAGGTCTGATGGGGGCACAATAGGCTGGGGAATACGAGGTCTGATGGGGCACAATACGCGATCTGATCTGGGGCACAATAAAGCTGGTCTGAGGTCTGATGGGCACAATAGCAGTCTGGGCTGATGGGGGCACAATACGCTGTGAGGTCTGATGGGGGCAAGCTGATGTGAGGTCTGATGGGGGACAATTGCTGCGACCTGATCTGAGGTCTATGGGGCACAATACGCTGATCTGAGGTCTGATGGGGGCACAGTAGGCTGATCTGATGGGGGTAGCTGATCATGAGTTGGGGGCACAATCGCTGATCTGAGATCTGATGGGGGACAATACGCTGATTGAGGTCTGATGGGGGCACAATAGTCTGAGTCTGTGGGGGCACAATCTCTGGGGGATCTGATCTGAGGTTCTGATGGGGGCACAATAGCTGATCTGAGGTCTGATGGGGCACAATCTGCTGATCTGAGGTCTGATGGGGGCACAATACGCTGATCTGAGTCTGATGGGGCCACAATAGGCTGATCTGATCTGAGATCTGATGGGGGGCACATATGAGGCTGATCTGAGGTCTGATGGGGGCACAATACGCTGATCTGAGGTCTGATGGGGGCACATAGGCTGGGTATGAGGGGGCACAGTAGGCTGATGAGTCTGATATGGGGCACAATACGCTGATCTGAGGTCTGGATGGGGGCACAATACGCTGATCTGAGGTCTAATGGGGCACAATTGACTGAGGTCTGATGGGGCACAGTAGGCTGATGTGATCTGATGGGGGCACAATACGCTGATCTGAGATCTGATGGGGCACAATACGCTATCTGAGGTCTGATGGGGGCACAATACGCTGGTCTGAGGTCTGATGGGGCACAATAAGCTGGTCTGAGGTCTGATGGGGGCACAATCGCTGATCTGAGGTCTGATGGGGGCACAATACGCTTATCTGAGGTCTGGTGGGGGGCACATCTGATCTGAGGTCTGATGGGGGCACAGTAGGCGATCTGAGGTCTGATGGGGGCCATAGGCTGAATCTGAGGTCTGATGGGGCACAATATGCTGATCTGAGGTCTGATGGGCACAATACGCTGATCTGAGGCTGATGGGGCACAGTAAGGCTGATTGTGAGGTCTGATGGGGCACAGTAGGCTGATCGAGGTCTGATGGGGGCACAATACGCTTGATACGCGATGATCTGAGTCTGAGGGCACAATACGCTGGTCTAGGTCTGATCACAATACGCTGTGGGCGCAATACGCTGATCTGAGGTCTGGTGGGGGGCACAATACGGCTGATCTGAGGTCTGAATGGGGGCACAGTAGGCTGATATGAGGTCTGAATGGGGGCACAATACGCTGATCTGAGATCTGATGGGGGCACAATACGCTGATCTTGAGGTCTGATGGGGCACAATACGCTGATCTGAGTCTGATGGGGGCACAGTAGGCTGATGTGAGGTCTGATGGGGGCACAGTAGGCTGATCCGAGGTCTGATGGGGCATAATACGCTGATCTGAGATCTGATGGGGGTACAATACGCTGATCTTGAGGTCTGATGGGGGCACAATACGCTGGTCTGAGGTCTGATGGGGCACAATAAGCTGGTCTGAGGTCTGATGGGGGCACAACGCTGATCTGAGTCTGATGGGGGCACAATACGCTGATCTGAGGTCTGGTGGGGGCACAATACGCTGATCTGAGGTCTGATGGGGGCACAGTAGGCTGATGTGAGGTCTGATGGGGGCACATTCTGCTGAGTTTGAGGTCTGATGGGGGCACAATATGGCTGATCTGAGGTCTGATGGGGCACACATACGCTGATGCTGAGGTCTGATGGGGGCACAGTAGGGCTGATGTGAGGTCTGATGGGGGCACAGTAGGCTGATCCGAGGTCTTGATGGGGGCACAATACGCTGATCTGAGGTCTGATGGGGGCACAATACGCTGGTCTGAGGTCTGATGGGGCACAATAGCTGGTCTGAGGTCTGGGGGATACGCTGATTGAGGTCTGATGGGGCACAATTACGCTGATCTGAGGTCTGGTGGGGGCACAATACGCTGATCTGAGGTCTGATGGGGGCACAGGTGCTATTGAGGTCTGATGGGCACAGTAGGCTGATCCGAGGTCTGATGGGGCACAATACGCTGGATTGAGGTCTGATGGGGCACAATACGCTGATCTGAGGTCTGATGGGGGCACAATACGCTGATCTGAGGTCTGATGGGGGCACAGTACGCTGATCTGAGGTCTGATGGGGCACAATACGTGATCTGAGGTCTGATGGGGGCACATTCTGCTGATCTGAGGTCTGACGGGGGCACAGTAAGCTGATGTGAGGCTAATGGGGGCACATTCTGCTGATCTGAGGTCTGATAGAGGCTGATACAATACGCTGATCTGAGGTCTGATGGGGCACAATACGCTGATGTGAGTCTGATGGGGGCACAGTAGGCTGATGTGAGTCTGAGGGGCACTTCTTCTGATCTGAGTCTGATGGGGCACAATACGCTGATCTGAGGTCTGATGGGGCACATTCTGATGATCTGAGGTCTGATGGGGGCACATTCTGATGATCTGAGGTCTGATGGGGGCAGGGGACTGTTAGCTTAGTGATGTAAAAACTGGGGACAGGTTTCCTTTAACATAGGAGTCCCGTTGTTTTTTAATCCTATTACTCCTATATTTTACTGCATTATATGGTAGAGTATTTAGAGTAGGGTAGGTAGAAAGTCTATTGTACTGTACTTAGCAGCATAGATGATCTAGCAGTTTATACAGTCATCTTTCTAATACAATATTATAACCACAACTAGTAGTACGTGCCTGTGAAGTTGGAAACGTGCGTTTGGGAAGCCAAGTGGGGGGCCCACTCAAGTATGTTTCGCCCCCCCCTGTGCTGAACCTCTAGCTACGCCTCTGCTGCCAGTTAAAACTCGATAGCGATACATATCCTTTTTTTATAATCTGTTTTTATTTTCTGATTATGGACTTTTTAAATTCTATTTCCTGAACGTGATTATGGAGGTGGCCATCTTGCCTGAGCTGCTCATAACAGCATTTAGAAATCATTTAAAAATCTGCTTTACGGCAGTCCCATGGTCCATAGATACAATGGTCAGGAGGGGACCTCGTTGTCTCTTATGGGAGAGTTTTCTAGACATGCTCTGTGACCTGTGCAGAGGTCATTGTACAAGAAAAGAATAGATAAGATCTGACATTCACCTATTGTGAATGGTGGATCCTGTCTTAACAATACACAGAGGTGATAACATTATAGGCAGGATAAGAATGACAGATAAGCAGATAACTGCAGTAAAGTGATCTGTGTGCAGACCAAGAAGTGGTGCCTATTATTAGGCTTAGTGGCCAGTGTGAAAACTGCAGGACTTTGTATTTTGTTTAAATATAGATATTGACATGGAAAATTAATGATATAATTAAAGATTCTTTAAAAATGTTTGAGTTAGGGCTTGTTCACATATCAGTTATTTCCATCAGTTATTGTGAGCCAAAACCAGCAGTGGACACTACACAGAGATCAGGTATAATGAAAAGATCTGCACTCGTTCAGTGTTTTTGACCCACACCTGGTTTTGGCTCACAATAACTGATGGAAATAACTGATCAAATAACTGATGTGTGAACAAGCCCTTAAATAGGTGATTTAAACATTTGGTCATTTTCTGATGACACACAACAGCTGAACAAGCAGCCTCCATAATCATGTTCAGGAAATAGAATTAAAAAAATTTGCAATCAGAAAATAAAAAAAAAGTTAAAAAAAGGATATGTGCGGCTATCTGATTTTAAATGGCAGATACAATTTTTGGTGACACATTCCCTTTAACTTTCTTGTAAGTGCCAGAAATACAAGGACAAGATCAAAAAACACATCTATGTTGCAAGTTATGTCACAAGTTGTTTTCTGATGAGGGTGAGCCTAGTATCATACATTTATTAGAATAATTCCATAGATTTATGAAACTATATTATTCTTACATAGGAAATACAATGATATGCACAGACAGGACAAATGTCCTTGTACTGTATTGTACTATATATGCATTTTGTGAGTTTCAATGTTCGCCATTAATGTGAATGAGAAAGCAATATAAAAATACAATGACAACACCACACTTATCAGAAACACAAAAAAGTAACAAAAACACTAAAAAGAATTTTATCAGCAGAAAAATCATATTTTTCAGTGAGTAATGTAATGTGACATTTGGGCAGTATCATTTTAGTATCATTTAGCTAAAAAGCTTAAAAGTAACAAAAACAGTCTCTATGAACACAGCTTTATTGTAGGAGATAAGTCTGCATAACTTTTAAGAGTAGTCCCCTTATGGATTCATTGTCAGCTAGGAAAATTGTAGGCAGATTTTGGTCTGTTTGTCACATCTATTTAACCATTTTCTTTTTGCAAATGACCACATAATGGGCTTGTACATTGGTGCACTGTATTTCTAAACTTACAGAACCATAGGCATCCTGTGTACTGGTGAATGGCACCATATTATGGTATTAATGTATGAAATCAGAGACATAGGGTTGTACAGAAAAGTACCATAGACTTGTGATTCCATGGAGCTGTGATAAGCCTGTGTGCAGGAGTTCTGCTGGGCAGCTTGATATCTCACAGAAGGCCAAGTTCACTGCAGTTTTTCTACTGTATTTTATGCTATAATTATAGCTTTTTGTCTCCATCCTGTAGTTCTGTCAGGCTTTGTTCAATAGAAACAGTTCTGGAGATTTCACTGGTGTAAATGCAGAATAGAACAATGAACAATGCCTAAATCATGCATACAATGACAGCATACTAGGTCTATAATTCAGGAGTTATAGCAGATGATCAAATGCCTTATCTTTTGGGGCACCAATATGTGACACCAGACTGAAGGACCTTTTTTACTTGGTGGTATTAGAAGCAGCAATAGCTTTTAATAGCTTAAAATAAACGGTCCAAAAATGATCCCTTTTTGGGCAGCAGTTGACTACCCATGTTTATACACACATAGTGAAGAAAGGAATATCAACATGGATACATCTTCAATATCTTTACTTACATGCTTCAATCATAAGATCTTAGTCATAGCATGTGTTACACTATTCAATGCCATCTTCCCAGCAGGCACCACTCGGTAATGCGTACCTGCACCCTTGGTTACCAAACCTTAGTTAAAAAAGACATACATTTTTTAAAAAAGTATTTGTATTTATCTGTATAGCCTAAGATTAGTCATTGTGGGATGTTAGATCATGTCTAGAATTCAGTCCTTCTGGATATCTAGTTTTCAAAACATAAATCCAATATGCCTCTCGTTCTAGAAATCTTCTTTTTTCTGTCACCACCTCTATCATTTAAACTTAATTTTTCAATTATCGTACATCTAAAACCATCTGTATTGTTTTTGTGAAGTTGTATAAAATAGTTCACAATATTTGGTGGTGAAAGTCAATTGCGTATCATTCTGTGCTTCATGTTTCCCATCACTGCTGAATGTTTCAACTTTCTGCCATGCTCGATGGACAGACCACCCGGGATAGCCTCTTCCAGTTCGTCTGATACATGTAGTCCTATGTTCATTTTCCCATAGACTGTCAGTTGAGCAGTTTCTCTATGTCCTAAAAAAGTTTACCCATAGGGACGGGTTTTTTAACAGGATAACACGAGCTGGCATGTAACAGAGGGTTTTCTGAGATGGGTTTATGGTATGTGGATATAAGTATTTACCTGAGACAAGATCACTCTAAATATTTAGATCCAAACAACTGATTAAAAAGCAATGAAAATGCACACAAAATATTAAATTTAAAGCATTAGAATTCAAATGCTTTATCAAGTACGGTATGGCCGCCACATCCCCTTCCCATAAACAGGGAACATATGTACTTGAACTCTGTACACACATAGTCATATGGGAAGAAGCAATGGCTTATTTTTAAAAAGCAGTCCAAAAATTATCCTTTTGATTGGGAATAGCAACAGGTTTAGTGTTATATATTACCCTGGAAAATGAGGAGGCAATGTTTTTTTTTTTTTTTTTTTTACAAAAGCTGTTGTTATGGTAGTGGGTTTGGAACCTTGTGGGTGTGGAAAATTATAAAAAAAAGAAATCTTGTTTGATTGTTTCACATTTACTGTTGTGATGTTAGTCAAAAATTATTAGTATATTATTAACAGTACATTACTACACATTTACATGCAATCATCAAAAGTATTTATTAAGGAAACAAATTGATTAAAGGTGCCTTGATCAAACATTGGTTCTCAATGGAAATTCCTGCTAAAGAAATAAAATAAATATCATTAGATTAAAAAAAATATTCGAAATACAATATCTGAACAGGAATACATGAGATATTTGTTGATTTTTCTTTTTATGTTACCAATCATAAAAAAGCTTGCTAACTTTATTAGGATTTAGGATATCAATATCATCAAATATGTGCAGAAGTGAGGACGGGTGTGGGGAAGGGTAGATAAAGTGGTTCAAATGTCACTGCCTAAAAAAATACAAAAGATTTTAATTTACCTAAAAATTTTTACTCTTTTATAACTATCTGATAAACTGAATTATAGACAATATAATAATCTGCAATATATTGCCTCATCAAAGTTATTTGTTAACATAGTAACATAGTTTGTAAGGCCGAAAAAAGACATCTGTCCATCCAGTTCAGCCTGTTTTCCTACAAGTTGATCCAGAGGAAGGCAAAAAAAACCCTGTGAGGTAGAAGCCAATTTTCCTCACTTTAGGGGGAAAAATTCCTTCCCGACTCCAATCAGGCAATCAGAATAACTACCTGGATCAACGACCCCTCTCTAGTAATTATAACCTGTAATACCCTCCAGAAACACATCCAGGCCCCTCTTAAACTCTTTTAGTGAACTTACCATCACCACCACCTCTAAAGTGAATAACCCTAATTTTGATAATCTTTCTGGGTACTGTAGTCCACCCATTCCAGTTATTACTTTAGTTGCCCTCCTCTGAACCCTCTCCAGCTCTGCTATGTCTGCCTTGTTCACAGGAGCCCAGAACTGTACACAGTACTCCATGTGTGGTCTGATTGTAAAGTGGCAGGACTATGTTCTCATCACGGGCATCTATGCCCCTTTTGATGCAACCCATTATCTTATTGGCCTTGGCAGCAGCTGTCTGGCACTGGCTTCTACAGCTTAGTTTGCTGTTCACTAAAATTCCTAGGTCCTTTTCCATGTCAGAGTTACCCAATGCTTTACCATTTAGTATGTACTGGTGACTTGCATTATTCCTTCCCATATGCATGACCTTACATTTGTCAGTGTTAAACCTCATCTGCCACTTTTCTAACCAAGCCTCCAGTCTATCCAGATCCTGCTGTAGCAGTGCACTGTCCTCCTCTGTGTTAATTACTTTACACAGTTTAGTGTCATCTGCAAAAATTGATATTTTACTATGCAAACCTTCTACAATATCATTAATAAATATATTGAAGAGAATAGGACCCAATACAGACCCCTGTGGTACCCCACTAGTGACAGTGACCCAATCTGAGTATCTACCGTTAATAACCACCCTCTGTTTTCTATCACTGAGCCAGTTACTTACCCACATACAGACATTTTCTCCCAGGCCAAGCATTCTCATTTTGTATACTAACCTTTTATGTGGTACCGTGTCAAACGCTTTGGAGAAGTCCAGCTATACGACATCCATTGAGTTGCCACGGTCAAGTCTAGAACTTACCTCCTCATAGAAACTGATTAAATTGGTTTGACATGACCGATCCCTCATGAAGCCATGCTGATACGGAGTTATTTGCTTATTTTCATTGAGGTACTCCAAGATAGCATTTCTCAGAAAACCTTCAATGTCGATGACATTACTTAATTCTCTTAGGATACGGGGGTGTATGCCATCCGGTCCTGGTGATTTGTCTATTTTAATATTTTTAAGACGTTGCTGTACCTCTTCCTGGGTCCGAGAGGACACTTTTAAAGGGGAATTTACTTTTATACTCTGCATTTCATCTAACAGTTTATTTTCCTCAGTGAATACAGTGGAGAAAAAGTTATTTAGTAGCTTCGCTTTCTTCTCATCGCTCTCTGCAACTCCCCCCTCATTACTCTGTAATTCTTAATTAAAAAAACAAAAACTAAATTTTATCCTTAAGCAGGCAATAACCATTACCCACCTCCTCTCATAACTTCTCTGTTAAAGAGACCCCTGAATAACCTGCTCAGTGTGCCTTTTTTAGGAATTTCAAAATCACTGAATTTATTTGAGAAATTCATTGACTGCATTTTATTCATTTTTCGTCAATAATGACAGGAAAATCGTATTTAAAACTCACCGGTTTCTGAAATTCTTTACCTTTGGTCTCTAAACTCCTATCTACCTTAGAAATTTCATCTAGCAACCTCTGTACATCCTGTACTGGAATTAGACTATCCATAGACTTACAGCTGATAACTGTGGATTTGTGTGTAAAGCTGGTTTCATCATATATATAATCTACTAACAGAAAGACCCGGATTCGCCTGGGTATATTTTCATCTATTTCATTTAATGTTTCTGTGTGTCTTTGCAGAGAGAAAGTCAATGCAGCTGACAGAAGTTGATTTTTACCTTCATTTTTTCAATCCTCATTGGCTGCGGAGTGGGAAGGGCAGGTCGCTGTTGTTTGTGAGATACCCTGTCAGATTGGAGACGGGCTTGAGTCTGCTGGGGAGTTTCAGCAGCTCGCTGTTGTTTGTGACATACCCTGTCAGATTGGAGACGGGCTTGAGTCTGCTGGGGAGTTTCAGCAGCTCACTGTTGTTTGTGACATAGCCTGTCAGATTGGAGACGGGCTTGGGTCTGCTGGGGAGTTTCAGCAGCTCACTGTTGTTTGTGACATACCCTGTCAGAATGGAGACGGGCTTGGGTTTGCTGAGAGTTTTCATTATGTCGAGCAGCAGCCATGCGTTTTGCTGCAGGAGTCTTGCATCCAACAGCAGTTTTCCTTTTTGGAGGCATGAGTAGTTTAAAAGCGTTTCAATTTATAAGAATGCTGACATCCAGTATGGCAGTCCAGTATAGGTAGAGTCTATTTATGGCTGTGTTGTTATGGAAACCTGGTAAATTAAATGTGAACTTGGCTGATACACATCATATTACTGAATATTTAAGGACCTTCAAACTGCTATTGACTAATACAGTAGCTTGGTTGCTATAGAAACCTGGTCTATAACTGTGTGCGCATGGAGAGAGAGAGTAAGGACCTGCGAGCTTCTATTGGCTGATAAGGGACATGTGACCATGTGTATGGCAGTTGTGACCCGGCTTTGCCTGGTTATATTTCATCTATTTCATTTAATGTCTGTGTTTGTGTCATTGCAGAGAGAAAGTCTCCTTCCCACCCATTCCCATTTTTTCAATCCCCATTGGCTGCGGAGTGGGAGAGGGCGTGGCCTGACCGGGGGCGTGGTTTAGCGGGACCTTGGGGGGGGGTTGCTTTTAAGTCCTTTTAGTGGAAGAAAACATCTTTTATTACTACTGAACAGTAGTAGTCTAATATTAGTCTATTTCATCTAATGTTTCTGTGTGTTGTTGCAGAGAGAAACTCGCCCTCCCACCCCTGCAGCTGACAGAAGTTTATTCTTACCTTCATTTTTTCACTCCCCATTGGCTGCGGAGAAGGAAGGGGGCATGGCCTGACAGAGTCGGGGTGTGGCTTAGTGAAAGCTGGAGCAGGTGTTGTAAGTCCTTCTTTTGAGAGTGGTGTAAATCACAGGTCGGTGCCATGGTAATTTATGAGGACACGCAATGGGTAGCAGTGGAAGATTTACTACTGAACGGTCATAGTCTAAAATTAGTCTAAAACATAAGTTATATTTATGGTAACCGGAATACCCCTTTAACAGTATCATCCACAGCGCTCTACCCCCTTTAAAGCATTGAATAGAAATGACTGGATTGTTACCTGAGATCCTCAGCTGGCTGCTAATTACCTGGCTGTGTTGTTATGGAAACCTGCCCTCCCCGTGTGTGTCTGTGCAGAGAATGGCAGTTGGGGTTTAAAACCAATGCTGTCAGCTAATATTGGCTAATGCAGGTCATATTTTGGGAATATCTCGGGAACGTTATGTCCTAGAGAGATGAGACCTGGTCTAAAACCTTCCTGGGCACCTGATGTACCTGTGTGCCGAATTTGGTGAAAATCGGTCCAGTAGTTTGGTCGCGCATAAAGAACAGACAGACAGACAGACGAACAGACAGACAAACTCATTTTTATAATATTAAGACATATACTATATGCAATAATTTCCTATGCTCTTGGTAGACATTATCATTATTTCTTCTGCGTGAATATGATAATTGTCTCTGTTTGGCTAAGTTTCTGTGTACTTTTAGATCTGCCTGTGTTGTCTCTTATGTGTGATGGTGACATATTCAGTTTTACATGTTTCCTCGCAATGTCCAGAAATGTTGTGGCCTTAAGCAATCAATCTTTTTCTGATGACACTGTTACAAGTAATGGATCTAATATATTTCTGAATTTACTAACAAAATATTTAATTTAGGAAATATTATGTTTATTTCCAAGAATTAATTTGTATGCTTTTTCAAATGTAGACATAAATGCAAATTTACATTGCTTGAGACCTATTTTTAATTCATCAAGAATTTCCAAAGTTAGCGTACATAAAAATAACTTCTCTAATCTATTTATATCAGGGCCAGATTACCACTCATTTGACTCGAAACACCTTGCCAATGCTAAATTTACAGGAAGCCAAATTCTGAATAGTTGATTTGCCTGTTGATCTGTTGTATTAGATTTATCTACATAATTTTTCAAAATCTCAGAATTCTTGAATACATGAATGTTTGCATGATATCTGGGAATTTGCTCATCTTTATTAATTGCTTCTGTAACTTTAAATTTAGACTAGACTTGTTCATGTGCAGCATCTGTTTTCGACTTGACCTCTCTTCATCTGTTAACACAGTCTCCTTCAGCTATGATCACAGAAATCTGTCTTCCGTCATCTGCTGAGGTTTATCAGTATCCTCTGTTTTCTTTACTATCATTCCTAACTACATCTTTATAGCTAAAGTTCATCAATGTTTCCACAGTGTCCATATTACACACAGGACCGCTACAATTATCTATTGACCTGGCTAACACAAAATTATGAAACATTTTCACCAAATATGCAATATTTCTCAGTATTTCCTTCTCTTTATTGACTGAAAACCGTTTACAATCTATTTGATCATTTCCCTTTTCACATTCTGCATAAACACTAAGCCAGATACTTTCTATATCTGACTCGTCACTGGGGGCTTACTAACAATACTATTCATAATGTTACTCATATTTATTACCTTAGAAGACTCCAGCTTGTAGCTTCACAATGTAAGTTCCTGTCCTCAGAAATTTGTCTCAGCATATCTTCCACCTGTAGTCCTCCAGATTCTAGATTCTCTGACTTCCTGAAGCTTAAACCTTCTTTTTGGGTTCTTCATCCCCCTCTTTGATCTGAAGGATTTTTCAGAATAGTTGGCTCTCTACTGTAAAATACCTTGAATTTCTGTAATTTCTCTTCATATCAAATATACAGGAGGATTCAGTGTTCTTATAAAAAGTTTGCATAGTTATTGAAGAAGACATATCTTATTGGAGTTTGTAGAGAAAGATTTATAGGGAAAAAAACAATATAGTTCATAATTGTGGTTGAAGCTTAGATGTTATTTCCCTTCCCATCCCCCAAGTCAGTATATATGTTCATCTTTATCCCACTTTACTAAAACTAGTACTATTTCCGTTTATGGTCCCTCAGCTTAAGTCACATAGCTTGGTACAAGATTGATTATCACTACTATATATTTTTTATGGTCTTTCTGTCTGTAATACATACTATATACATATCAGCACAAAGTGCAGTGTGTAGTTAACCCTTTACAATGTATACCATTTAAATGAATAAATTATCACATCATATTCAACAAGAGAGAAGCATGCTCTAAAAATTCCTGGTAGACACCTTTGCTGACTTGATATAATACAGTGGACCAAGACCAGCAAATGACATGACTCCCCAAACCATCACACACTGTTGATACTTCACACTGGACCTCAAGCAACTTGGACTGTGTGCTCCTCCACTTCACCTCCAGATCTGGGACCTTGATTTCTAAATTAAATGCAAAATTTACTTTAAGCTGAAAGTAGGACTACTGAGCAACAGTCCAGTGTTTTTTCTCCTTAGCCCAGGTAATACGCTTTCAGTGCTTTTTCTCCTTAGTCCAGGTAAGACGCTTTTGATGTTTTCCCTGGGTTATGAGTGGCTTGATACAAGAGATGGGACACTTGTAGCCCATGTCCTGGATACGTCTGTGTGTGGTGGCTCTTGAAGCACTGACTCCAGTGGCAGTCCACTCCTTGTGAATCTCTCCCAAATTCTTGAATGACCTTTTCTTGACAATCCTTTTAAGGCTGCGGTTCTCCCTGTTGCTTGTGCACCTTTTTCTACCACACTTTTTCCTTCCACTCAACTTTCCATTAATATGCTTGGATACAGCACTCTGTGAACAGCCAGCTTCTTTAGCAATGACCTTTTGTGGCTTACCCGCCTTGTAGAGGGTGTCAATGATTGTCTTCTGGACAACTGTCAAGTCAGCAGTCTTCCCCATGATTGTGTGGTCTACTGAACCAGACTGAAGGAACATTTAAAGGCTTAGAAAGCAGATTAGCTAATTAGAGTGCAACACCATATTCTAATTTTCTGACAAACTGACTTTTGGGTTTTCATTAGCTTTAAGCCATAATCATCAACATAAAAAAATGCTTGAAATAGATTACGCTGTGTGTAATGAGTCTACATAATAAATGAGCTTCACTTTTTGAAATTAATTACTGAAATAAATTAACTTTTCGATGATATTCTAATTTATTGAGATGCACCTGTATTATGATAATTAAATCTTTTAGGAGAAAAATAAAATTGCTTTTCAAAATGAATATTCCACAGCAAGGAGGGGTGCATGGATGAAAAAGTTCTTGATTGTTGCGAACAGACTAGTATATAAAGCATTCCCAATATCAAGTGAAATTTAGTATAGATGATAAGTAGAGAACTGAGGTTTGTCCAGCTTGCTCTTTGAGCCTTTGATGTCTATCTATTTCTCTATTATTGGACTATAGTAATGATAATAAGAATGTGTTTACATTTACATATATATAGATCGATCTATCTATCTAAGTGTGTGTGTGTGTGTGGGGGGGGGATGTCAGTGCATCTTAAAGGGTGAATACTAATGTTCCATTATGGAAGTGCTCATTAGAACAGTAGGACCAGGGAACAATGAACGCAGGGCTGGTTCTGTACTCACCACACCCTGGCCTTCATCTGCTGGCTGCTGCATGCTGTGCTGTGACCTGCATGAGGACGTAGGTGCACTCTTTGACCTCATGCTGTACGACGTTGGGTCACAGCACAGCGCTGCAGGAAGAGAGATGGATCTCAGGAGATGCTGTGGTGATGTCTGGAACAGCAGAGGTGAGTTAAATTTTTTGTGTCTGATCTGATGTCTCTGGGGCTCTGATCTAAGGTCTGATTGGGGGTCTGATTAACAATTGGGGTCTGAACTGCGATCTAATTAAACATTGGGGGATTGATCTGGGGTTTGATCTGAGGTCTAAAGAAAAATATATATTTTTTTAATTTTCCTCCTTTAAAATCTAGGTGCGTGTTATGAGCAGGTGTGTCTTATAGGGATAAAATACGGTGTGTGTGTGTGTGTGTGTATATACAGTACAGACCAAAATTTTGGACACACCTTCTCATTCAAAGAGTTTTCTGTATTTTCATGACTATGAAAATTGTAGATTCACACTGAAGGCATCAAAACTATGAATTGACACACGTGGAATTATATACTTAACAAAAAAGTGTGAAACAACTGAAAATATGTCTTATATTCTAGGTTCTTCAAAGTAGCCACCTTTTGCTTTGATTACTGCTTTGCACACTCTTGGCATTATCTTGATGAGCTTCAAGAGGTAGTCACCTGAAATGGTATTCCAACAGTCTTGAAGGAGTTCCCAGAGATGCTTAGCACTTGTTGGCCCTTTTGCCTTCACTCTGCGGTCCAGCTCACCCCAAACCATCTCGATTGGGTTCAGGTCTGGTGACTGTGGAGGCCAGGTCATCTGGTGTAGCACCCCATCACTCTCCTTCTTAGTCAAATAGCCCTTACACAGCCTGGAGGTGTGTTTGGGGTCATTTTCCTGTTGATAAATAAATGATGGTCCAACTAAACGCAAACCGGATGGGATAGGATGCCGCTGCAAGATGCTGTGGTAGCCATGCTGGGTCAGTATGCCTTCAATTTTGAATAAATCCCCAACAGTGTCACCAGCAAAGCACCCCCACACCATCACACCTCCTCCTCCATGCTTCATGGTGGGAACCAGGCATGTAGAGTCCATCCGTTCACCTTTTCTGCGTTGCACAAAGACACGGTGGTTGGAACCAAAGATCTCAAATTTGGACTTATCAGACCAAAGCACAGATTTCCACTGGTCTAATGTCCATTCCTTGTGTTCTTTAGCCCAAGTCTCTTCTGCTTGTTGCCTGTCCTTAGACCTGGCTTAGATATTGACCTGGTCTCTAATCTGAGCTGCTGTTAACCTGCGATTTCTGAGGCTGGTGACTCGGATGAACTTATCCTCCACAGCAGAGGTGACTCTTGGTCTTCCTTTCCTGGGGCGGTCCTCATGTCAGCCAGTTTCTTTGTAGCGCTTGATGGTTTTTGCGACTGCACTTGCGGACACTTTCAAAGTTTTCCCAATTTTTCGGACTGACTGACCTTCATTTCTTAAAGTAATGATGGCCACTCGTTTTTCTTTACTTAGCTGCTTTTTTCTTGCCATAATACAAATTCTAACAGTCTATTCAGTAGGACTATCAGCTGTGTATCCACCTGACTTCTGCCCAACACAACTCATGGTCCCAACCCCATTTATAAGGCAAAAAATATAACTTAAACCTGACAGGGCACACCTGTGAAGTGAAAACCATTTCCGGTGACTACCTCTTGAAGCTCATCAAGAGGATGCCAAGAGTGTGCAAAGCAGTAATCAAAGCAAAAGGTGGCTACTTTGAAGAACCTAGAATATAAGACATATTTTCAGTTGTTTCACACTTTTTTGTTAAGTATATAATTCCACATGTGTTAATTCATAGTTTTGATGCCTTCAGTGTGAATCTACAATTTTCATAGTCATGAAAATACAGAAAACTCTTTGAATGAGAAGGTGTGTCCAAACTTTTGGTCTGTACTGTATATCTACAAATGGTGCCACATTCAGCACTGATTGGACAATATGCCAAACTCTACTGTGATAACTAGTGTTGAGCAAAGCGAAGCATCCCAATAGGAATTCAGTCCGAAGTTTACGAAAACTTAAATTCACAGCAAATCTGAACGTCCTCATGCTTCATGGTAATGAATTGGGTTTTCCTGAAATGGTAGCTGCACATGTTACAAAACAAAAATAAGTGTAGACAAGCCCGGGAACTCAAAATCACTCATAATGCTGTGCAGCTAGCCTGTCTGCAGATAGCCATACCCTGTGATGTCACATCCCTATAAGAGCCTCAGCCCATATGGTCTCCGCCATTTTTCTGTGAGCTGAGCATAGGGAGAGACATGGCAAGTGCTCATGCGCTAGGGACAGTATTGCTGAAAACGATTAATAGAAGAATTCAATACCAACATGATGGAAGCCTTTATTATTCCAGTGTCAGCGTGCTAACCAATACTATCCAGTCTGCACCCAATAGGGAGGCTAAGTCTTAGTGATGACTATCCTCATCTTTTGCTGGATTTACTTTCTAGAAAATTAGAGAGGAGGAGCTGGATATTCCTGATGACATAATCTCATCAATATTAGATGATGTGGAAAAGGAGGAAAAGCAGATGGCCCAAGAAGGAATCCCACCTGTAGGCCAGGAGAGTGCTGGAGTTGGATAAGTGGGTATGCCAGCATATTGTGCCCCTACCTAACCAGCAAAACCCCATACCAGCAACAGCGCCTGTTTAAAGGTGTTGTGTGGCAGTGTGATCTTCATTATTAAATGAAAGGCAGCTGTAGGCTAATTGGCCATGTTCTTCACCGCAGCACAGCTGGCCCTTGTGGCCATACCCTAAGGCAGAGTGGCCTGGGTATACCTAATTTATTGTGATTCGTGACAAATCAAATTTTTTGGGGAACTTTGGTAGAGTTGACGAATAAAACTTCTCATCTCTAGTGATAACACCCAGTTTTTTCAATTTATTCAAAATAAAAGGAATAACAAAGAAATTGAACAATGCAGAGTTCTAAAAAAATGCTCTAGAATTGTTAATTTTTGGTTAACATGAATATGTACTAAACAGGCATGACTGGAGAGCTGACAGGGATTTAATTATAGATAATGTCTGTAAAACAATGTTGCAAAAATAAAACAATCAATTTTTTATATATATATATATTTTAAATGAAAGTCATTAAATAGTAAAAAACCTTAAACATATATCATATCCCAATAACAACAATCCTTACAAGTTATGAGTAATAGGTAAAAACTAAATGGGTTGTCTCATGAAGACAACCCCTGATTATTTCTCATATTAGATAGAGGAGCCTCTCTGTAAGGCCACTGTGGAAAAATGTATGGCCAGATATGGTTTCTCCAAATAATAACAGTTGATCACTGGAGTTAAAGAAAGAGACCCATTCATGCAAATTTGGGAACCAGGACTCAGATGAGGTGGTATCCCGGCAACACACACAATTAAAAGAGAGTCTCTTAGACCATTTGGGAGTTGACAGGTAAAAGGTTAAAATTTAGCACTTAATGTAGCTTAGAGTGTGGCTCTTCCTATAGAAATGAACTGTATATGGAAACTTAGTGGCAATGCTACATGGAAAAACAATATGCAAAGAGATATCTCCTAGAGAAGGAGAAACCTATTGTCAGTGCCATGTTATGGATATAGATTTCTATGATTTAATGTCTGACCTTTTAACAAGTCTTAGACCCCAATAAGGGTGTATAGCCAAGCCAAGTATCCATCCCCAGACAGCTGTTTAGGGAGTTTGAACCTCATCAGTATGGATTACGGGAGGTAGGGGCTGTTTTGTTTAGACCAGCTGTGTATGGAGACTTAGTGGCTATGTTCCCGCATGCTGCGGTTTGTTCTCCAGTCTGAAGACAGAACGGAATGCTTTCAGGAGCATTCCATTGTCTTCAGTTCAGTTTTGTCCCCATTGACAATGAATGGGGACAAAACTGAAGCGTTTTATTCCGGTATTGAGCCCCTATGACGGAACTCAATACCGGAATTTTAAAACGCTAGTGTGAAAGTAGCCTAAGTGTCTTCCTTCCCTTTCGTTTATTTGTGTATATCTTCCCAGTGTTTTGGTGTTTGGGCCTGAGGGGAGACTACTGTTCGTCCAGGTTGGTGGAGGAACAGTTTGTCTTATTACTGTCACTGGCTTCAGGGTCCTACAGGGACAGTTAGAGTCCCAGGTTTCCAGCGTATGAACTCGCCTACATTCTAGGCCTGTTCATACTGTTAGAAGGGCAGGACTGGAGTCAGGGTTTGTATAGGAGGGGACCATCTGCATTTACTCTTCCAGGCCTAATCCCATCCCCCCCCTTCCTCCTGCGCTTGGTTTGGGATATTCCTCCCCACACCAGAGCGTGACATCCAGTCCTCCTGTAATTTGACAAAAGAGTTATGGCTCTCTAATGGTGGGTTCACATCAATGTTATGAATTCCATTATTGCTTTCTGTTATAACATGATTATAACTGAAAATAACAGAATTCATAAAACGGAATTCAAAACGGAAGTCTTTAGAGGCATTCAGTTTTGATCCGTCATAATAGAGGTCTATGGGCATGCATAACGGATCCGTCTGGTTTCCATTATGCAGGATGGAAAATAAAGTCCTGTCAACAGGAGTTTCTAGATCTGTGTTTATAATACAGGAGTAATAAAGCATCCATATTGTACCCCTTTGAAAGTGGCTTTATTTAAAGGAAGTCTGTCACCAGCGACCTCCCTACCCAACTGTTTGCATGGACACATAGCTGTGGTACACCTGAATAAAACACTTTCTCTTTTGTTGATCTGAGGCTCCTTTCCAGTGCTTCCTTTCCATTTTCCCATATGCAAATTAGGCCTTTGATGCAATGAGGGCATGTCTATTGCTCTTGTTGCACCTACGCTCTGCTTCTTTCTGTGGCCAGTCCACCCCTTGCTGCTTTGCTACTGCCTGGCCCCCTAAATCAAAGGGGGTTCAGCGTAACGGCATGACATAGGCACGTGCACGACATGTTTTCTCCCTCCCTTCTACTTGTGTATGCTGACGTGTGCAGAGGAGTTGCAAGGCCTGGGCAACAGTGAGGAGCCACGGTGGAGAACTTCTGTGGATCCTGCCACCTGACCCATGAGGGTCACTAGGAAGCGTGAGCAGCAGTTGAGAGGAGGTTGTATGTTTAATCTGGTCCTTTGAAAAGAAAAGTAATACTGTGGAGGTGTATGGATTGAAATGAGAAGGGAAACTCTTGGACTACACTAGGTACACAAAGGTAAAACCTAAAGTTACAGCCGGGAGGCTGTGAAGGTGAAGAAGAGTTACTAACTCCTGCAGAAGTTTTTTGGGACATTAGGGTCAGTTTATGCTGTATGGTTTGGCTGACCCGAAACTGCTGAGGGACTCTTTACTGGGGCATTATATGGCCTGATTATTTTGCAGAAAGTTGCTTTGCTATTTTGCTTTTTTTCTTTCTCTTTCCTGTTTTGGCACTGGATATGTCTCCTAAGCTTCAGAATAGGAAATCAGGGGGAACTGTTTCACAATCTCTTAAGGGCTCCCTGGGCGCTCTGGGTAAAGCAGAAACTATAAATAAAATTGATAAAAAAATAATTATCCTGGAAGCAAAACACGATCTGGTTTGAAAGTAGTTCCCCCTAAAGGAACTGATATGCTTTTGCCTAAAACAACTGGTTCAAGATACAGAGTTTTGGATGTGGTAGATAGAGAGGTAGAAATAGAGTCAAGGGAGAAGGGCCAGGGGCGGAACACATACAGTATGTTAACTGAAATATTGGAAGGGGTACAGAAATGCAATACTTCACCGCATATGTTGAAATCTTATTTTTAGTGGTGTGGTACATATAACTTTTAGCTTGAGTCACACTTTACCCACTAATATCAACTTTTATGCAATTTGTACAAAAAAATGACATTTTGACACAAAGTTGCAGAAAAGTATCTGCATGTAGAAAGTGCTGAGTGGTATTTGACAATTTGTTAACTTTCATAATATATATGGGTATGAGGGAGTTTAGTATGTGGTTTTATTTTATAATTTAGCTTTTATTTGTATATGTCAAAACTGCAAATATTGTCCTGGCTACCAGAGGTGCAAAATGTCCAGCCAAAGGGTTAATTGACAAGCCTTGGTTCATGACAAGAGATCATAGTGTAGAAGTAGGAGCTCTCTCCTCCGGTCCTGGAATTTAGCAATACAGGAGAAAGTCATGTGTCCTGTAGTAACAGTCTCAGGTAGATGTTGTAATATGCTTTTCCTCTTCCTATACATCTTTGCCCTCTTTGTAATTTGAGAATATGTAAATTGCTTCCACTGTTGGTTCCAACACAGCAAAAAAGCCAAGGAACAGCCCAGTACACTCATGACTGTGTGAATGGCACTGTAAGAAGACATAGGCTGAAAACAATGACTAGATAATATAACTTGTAAAACTAAAAATATTTTTATTTTTATTAAAAAAAAGTTACATTTATTAGGAGGCATGATATGTGCAGTCATGTGCATTACTATACAAAACTAATGCGCTATCTGCCTTTGTTTTTTTTTAAAAATATGTCTCCCTTTTTTCACACCTTAACAACTATATGCAGAGACTTGAAAATGTTCTGTTATGTAGATTTTTCTAAAGTATTTTTGAAGAAAAAACATTCCTGTTAGGCCTCTTTCACGCGACCGTTGCGGATCCACTGTAACAATGCCTATCCTTGTCTGCAAAACGGACAAGAATAGGACATGTTCTATTTTTTTGCGGGCTACGGAACAGACATACGGATGCGGACAGCACACAGTGTGTTGTCAGTATTCTTTGCGGACCCATAGAAATGAATGGGTCTGCATTTTATCAGCAAAGAATGCGGATCGGAGCCGCAAAAAATACTGTCGTGTGAAAGAGGCCTTACATGGTAAACTAGTTAATCTCAAATTAATCTGGAAAGCAAGATGCCATGTCATAGGAAATCTACATATCACATTTTTGGAACTTTTAAATCATATTCTCTGAAAAACGTATTGCCTGGTTTGTGGACATTTAGATAATTTATATGTTGTACCTCATTGATAAATTTTGAGTACATCCTTCATTTAATTTACATTTTCCTGTAGACATGCCATTTGTCAAAGAAGACACTTCTGAATTCATCTGTGATTGCTATAGCACATACAACGTTGTAGCCATTTGTCAAAAGTGTTATGAGCATTGATACTTAGCATGGGCACCCATATATATGTTTTATAGAGGTTACATTACTGGAAATCGGTAATTTCCTATAAATATTATGTGTTTGGCAGCGTACTGGTGTGGCCTTTATTGTTGAATATGCAGTGGTAACGACTGTAAAGTATCTAGAACACAATGAGTTAAATGATCAATTTAATGAGGTGTTAACCAGAATGAATTAAAAATTAGCCTGATTTTTCATTTTTTAATATGATGTTGAGATTGCTGACTTTGCTTGGAACAGGATCAGAATATTGATCTATTTGGTGCTTTCGGGGAAAAATATACCTGACAATTGTTTATTCACTGCAGAACATTTATACTTCACAAGTGGAGATTTTTATTTCACTGTTCTTGTATTTTCTTTTTGATCTACAATGCCACAAATATTCCAAATATAATTGGATATAATTCTAGAAATTATATGATTTGGAATACAGAGGTTGTCCTCTGCCTGTGTTGAGCTGATGATATGTAGTATACTGTATAAGATTCCATTTTAGCTCATTAGGTGACCTTATTAGATTTATTTTATGAGATAAAGGGATTGGGTTGTATCTGGATCCCCAGTCTATACCATCTATTAGTGCTCGAGACCCTCCGTATGCCATGTGATGTTACTTTTCCACTGCCAGAGCTACTGATATATGCTTGTAGTCAGGAAAGATTATGTAATTTCCTAGACGTTTATTAATCTGTTCGCATCACTTTTTTTCTTTTTAACCCTTTAATGACCAGATTTTTTTTTTTTTTTTTGCGATTTAGCAACTGTGATGGTTTAAAAGTCCTAACTTTTTTTTATTTATTGGGCTACCAAAACTATTTTTGCTACATAATTTTTTTTTCTTTATTATTTTTATTTGGGGAAAACTGCAAAACAGCTCCTTGTTTTTTTCACATATGCAAACTGACATATGTCAATTATATAACACTATAATGGGGCGGGCCGGTAAACATGCAGTAGCCAGACCTCTAGCCTGCCCCCATTATAGTGAATGGATAAGGCTAAGTGTGAAAGTAGCCCGAAAGTCAGTGGTGTTTCGGGATGGTGTTAACATATGGCTTCTATTTTGCAAGATACAACTTTTATTTGCATTTTTGGATTTCACAACGAACTATGTTCACAGACAATGATTTCTGGAAGTGTTCATAAGGCAATGCAGTGATTTTCAGAATCATGCCATTTTCATGCAATGCTGTCTTTGGGTCCACAAGAACCCAATATTAACCGTCGGCCTTGTTGTGCACATAGATTTCTCCAGATTCCCTGAAACTTTTGATGATATTATATACTGTAGATGATGTGACATTCAAATTCTTCACATTGAGAACATATTTCTGAAATTATCCACAATTTTTAGATTCATTTTTTTTGCAGATTGGTGAACCTCTGCACATTTTTGCTTCTGAGAGACCTTGCCTCTCTAAAATACTGTTTTTATTCCCAATCAGCGACTTAGTTGCAAATTGCTTCTCCAGTTGCTTTTTTTATTGATTCCACTTATTTTTCCAGCCTATTGTTGCCTCTGTCCCAATGTTTTTGAGTTCCACTGCTGCCATCAAATTCTAAATGATTAATTTTTTTGTAAAATGGCGAAATTTCTCACTCATATCAACATCTGATATGTGCTCTATAGTCTATTGTGAATAAAATATTAGTATTAAAGTATAAAAGTATTAGATTTGCAAAAAACATTGTATTCTGTTTAGAATTTTTTTCATTAATTTAGATTTTACACAGCGTCCCAACTTCTTTGGAATAAAATATTGCTGTATTTGTGAGTCATCCACACCCTTTTGTTTCCTCTAGATATGATCCTTAAAATTGAGGCCAAAAATTTTGATCTTGGTTTTATCAGAACAGAGAATCTTGTTTCTCACAGTCTGAGAGTCATTTGGCTGGCTTTTATGTGTCTTGTACTGAGTAGAGGCTTCTCTCTGGTCACGATGCCATAAAGCCCAGATTGGTGGAGTGCTGCAATGATGGTTGACTCTCCCATATACACACAGCATCTTTAGAGCTCAGCCAGAGTGACCATTGGGTTCTTGATCACCTCTTATATAAAGGCCCTTGTCCCCCGATTACTTTTTTTAGTGAGGCTACCAGCTTCAGGCCCCATTCACACGTCCGTATTTTGCATGCGCATCCTCTCCGCATCCGTTTCCGCATTTGCGGACAATTATGCGGATAGGATGAGGATCCATTCATTTCAATGGGGCCGCAAAAGATGCGGACGGCACAAAGTGTGCCATCCGCATCCGCACTTCCGTTCCGTGGCTCCCAAAAAAAATAGAACATGTCCTATTCTTGTCCGAATACACGGACAAGAAAAGGCATTTCTATTATGTGCGTTCCGCAAATTGCAGAATGCACATTGCCGTTGTCCATGTTTTGCGGATCCGCGTTTTGCGGATCCGCAAAATACGGACGTGTGAATGGGGCCTTATGAAGAGTCCTGGTTGTTCCAAGCTTTTTCATTTAAGAATTATAGAGGCCACTGTGTTCTTGAGAACTTTCAGTGCAGCAGATTTTTTGTACCCTCCTCCAGATCTGTGCCTCCACAGAATCCTGTCTCTGAGATCTTCAGGCAGGTCTTGGTTTTTGCTCTGATATGCATTGTCCGCTGTGAGACTTTATATAGACAGGGGTATGTTTTTCCAAATTATGTCTAATCAACAGAATTTGCCACAGAATGACTCCAATCAAGGTGTGGAAACATTTCAAAGATGATCAAGAAAAATGAGATGCCCTCAGAGCTAAATTCCAAGTGTCATAGCAAAGGGTCTGAATACTTGTGTCCATGCAATTTTAGCTTTTCCTTTTTTTTAATAAATTTGCAAAAAATTCTAAAATTCTGGCTTTACTTTCTAATCATGGAGTAATGAGTGCAGATTGATGGCGGAATATTATTTTATTTTATTTTTTTTCATTTCAACACAAGGTTGCAACGTAAAGTGTGAATAAAGTTAAAGTGTCTGAAAACTTTCCTTACAGACAGAAAAAGGGTTGGGTAAGGGTATGTACACACTGTGTTTGTTTGCAGCAGATTTCAGAATGTTTTCCACGCTGGAATACATGGGAAATGCCGAACACAACTATTCATTGATTTCAGTGGGAATACTTAGTTCACACAGTGCAGATTTTTCTGCGCATTGATTTGAAATCCATGTCGTGGGAAAGAGCATGTCCTTTCCTGACACAGTTTCCACATGGTTACCTTGACGGGTGTCTGCACGCAGATTAACCCCATTCAGCAGGACCAAATGCATGGTCAGATCTAAGGAATGCAAAGCCACAGCAGAAATCCAAGGGTCTGTCCTCTATTGATTTTATCAACGTTTATCTTTCCATGGTCACGTGCCCTAAGTACGCCATAGATCATTATTTTTTTTCTTTGAATAATTTTGTGCATTTTTGACAGTTTTTGTCATGTGGTGTTTAATATTTGCTATAATGGTATAACCACATTTAATATTAAGTTTTATTTTAGAAATATTCTGTAATTCTAAATAATGAACATAATAAAAAACTGTGCATTTTACTCTAAACTGAATATAAAGAATAAAAAAAAAATATGCACAGTAAAAAAAACAAACAAAAAAAACCTAAACCATCTATAGGGCACTATCCTAGTCTGATAAAATAGTTAGCCATGCTATTATATTCATTTATTTTTTTTCTGTTGTTTTAGGGCAAGGTCTTCTCTCTCATTACTATCTAGATCAGTGGAAGTTCAAAGCCTGGTGCCTGCCAGGAGTCTTCTATAATGAGGTTTTACAATATTATCCTCCAAGTCAGATTTTAAATAAAGCACAATGGTTTGCATGCATTACCATATAGTTATGTACATGCAACGATATAGGAAACAATTTGTAAGAAATAATAGGAGGATTCATGAAAGACTGAGAAACATAATTGTGGAGATTACTCAAAAGCAGTTTTTTTCTATTTACCAAAAATGTATTGTGCTTGTATAGGAGTACCATTTAGCAGAGACTTTATTCATAACTTTGCATTGTATATTGGGCATACTGTATACATCACGAAATGTACAACTCCAATGACTTTATGGCATATAATGAATTTCATGGCCCATTATTGGTGTTTTTTTTTTTTTTTTTTTTTTTAAACAATACAGTTAAATGGTTCCCATTCACTTCTTTGGGATTTTGCGTAAATCTTGGAACTCAATGTAATATGTACGGAATCCAAAAGAAAAAACAGTGAAAAACTCCATAATACAATGTTAGGTACACTGTGTGACAGCAAGCAGAATGGCTACAGCTCCATAATTGCTTCAGCTTTTTAGGCTTCATACACACAGCTCTGTCATGTATATGAGGCCTAAAAACTTTTCCCTCCTAGTTGTGACACTACTCCGCTGATCGTTCTGACATTCTTTTCCACATGCAGCGCTGTCCGTCTTTATTGTGAGCAGGTAGAGTTCCAGCGTGTGCTCAGGTCACACAGCAGTCAGTGAGCTGGCAAGTGTAAGCGCTGCTGCAGCATTGCCAGACCGGTGGAAGCTGTAGGTGACATTTGGAAATGGGCACCTTCACCAGCAGCTCAGGCAAAAAAGTGTAGTTTTTGAGAAACCGCTGAACCGCTGAAGTTGAAGCAGTTGTTTGGCCTGAGGGAGACTCCTGTTCATCCTTCCTGAACAGGTAGACTCATTCCTGTCATTATGTTCAGTCGCTTTCCTCTGGTGGGGTAGCGAAGTAAGGGGCAATCCAGGCCTTGTTCTTTTGATTAGCCTCAACCTGTCAGCATTTTCAGTTGACAGGCGGATGCGCTTAGTAGTTATCATGCCCCCAGTGGCACTAAATAACCGCTCCGAAAAAACGCTGGCGGCAGGGCAGGCCAGCACCTCCAAGGCGTAGAACGCCAGTTTGTGCCATGTGTCCAGCTTAGACACCCAATATTTATAAGGCACAGAGGGATCGCTGAGGACATTGACATTGTTAGCTAGGTAATCCTTTACCATTTTACAAAACTTTTCCCTCCTAGTTGTGACACTACTCCGCTGATCAGAACCTTTTCCACATGCAGTGCTGTCCGTCTTTATTGTGAGCAGGTAGAGTTCCAGCGTGTGCTCAGGTCACACAGCAGTCAGTGAGCTGGCAAGTGTAAGTGCTGCTGCAGCGTTGCCAGACCGGTGGAAGCTGTAGGTGACTTTCGGAAATGGGCACCTTCACCAGCAGCTCAGGCACAAAAGTGTAGTTTTTGAGAAACCGCTGAACCGTTGAAGATGAAGCAGTTGTTTGGCCTGAGGGAGACTCCTGTTCATCCTTCCTGAACAGGTAGACTCATTCCTGTCATTAGTTCCAGGGTCCTATAGGGTCAGTTTGGTTTAGGTTCCTGTGTATGAACTCGCCTACCTTTGAGGCCTGTTCATACTGGTAGTAAGTCAAGATTAGAGTCAGGGTTTCCTTTAGGAGGTGTCCATCTTCCTTCCTTAGTTTCCAGGCCTAATCTCCTTTTCCTCCTATGCTCTGTGTGGTTTTCCCCCACACCTGAGTGTGACAGTATATGTGTGAGCTTGCTGAGCTTCAAAGTCGCCACCAAGTTGCAGCCGTTATCAGACAAAACCACGCCTGGTTGTAGGTTGAGTGGAGAGAGCCACAGCTCAGCCTGCTCACTTATACTTATATAAGTTTTAGCACAGCCTGTTGCCGCTTTCCCACCGCTGTGCTACACTGCTTCGAGCTACTGACTGATGGCTGACTGGTTCTGCAAGATAAGAATTCCTAGGTGGAAGTGGTGGAGGAGAAGGAGGGGTTGCAGCCGCTAATGTAGGTGGTGACAGAAATTCTGATGGAAGTAGGGCCCACAATCCTTTGTGTCGGTAGCACCTGTGCCATCCCAGGTTAAAACTCGCTCCCAGCCTCCACAACGTTCACCCAGTGTGCCGTCAGGGAAATGTAGTATCCCTGGCCAGAAGCACTTGTCCATGTGTCAGTCGTTAAGTGGACCTTCCCAGTAACTGCGTTGGTCAGGGCATAGGTTATGTTTCGGGACACATGCTGGCGTAAGGCGGTGAGGGCACACCAGCAAAAATAGTGGCAGCTAGATACTGCGTAACGAGGGACAGCCGCCGCCATCAGACTGTGAAAAGCCTCAGTGTCCACAAGCAACATTTTCAGCGCCAGCAATTTGTAAAGGTGTGCATTTAGTGCTATGGCCTGTGGGTGGGTGGGTGGGTAGTTGGGTATTTACACTTTGGTTCAAAGGCCTGTGGTATGGACATCTGTACGCTGCGCTGGGACACAGAAGTTGAGGGTCCAGGTGCAGGGGGGAGGCACCTGGGCCTGCGTCTTGGCTAGCACGGAACACAGGGAAAAAGAGGCAGTGGTGTGACCTGCAGACACCTATTGTGGATCCAAGCGTTTGGCCCACCTATTAGGGTGCTTTGCTGCCATGAAGATCATGCTGGTGGTGGTCAGGTTGCTAGTGTTCATGCCCCTGCTTATTTTGGTACAGCACAGGTTGCAAATGACAATTCTTTTATCGTCCACACTTGTTGGTGTGGCCTGCCTTCTCCCTTTTGCCACCCCACCACCTCTTACAGCCTGTTGCGGTTCTGCGCATCCCTACCCCTCTGTACTGATGTCCTCAGCACAGCTTGCCTCCTTCCCAGGTTGGGCCAGTTATTTCATCGTCCACTACTTCCTCTTCGGGAAGCAATTTTTTCCCTTAAAGTAAGGAATATTGGCTTCTATCTCACAATCGTTTTTTTGCTTTCCTCTGGATCACCTTGCAGGATAACAGGCCGAACTGGATGGACAGATGTCTTTTTTCGGCCTTAAAAACTTTGTTACTATGTTACTTCTTCACTCTGGTCCTCATCCTGACAAGTTGACGTTCAGTGCTGCTGACACTCAAAAACATTTTGTGCCTGCTGCTGAGCTGACCGTGTAAAACATTCGGGGCGAGTGCCTGCTGCTGATCTGACAGTGTAAAACATTAGGGGTGAGGGCGTGCTGCTACTTGCGCTTTACGTACAAGTAAATATATGTTTCCTAACAATATTTCCTGTAAAATCGATGTTATCTTGGGTTTGGGGGGGGCATTTTTGTCATTCCGTAAAAGTGTCGTAATAGTCGGACATCAGCGTTAATAGCAGCGACTTTGGTGTCCAAGATGCATCCAGACATCCTGCCCATGCTGTTCCCTAACCATTTCAGTGGTGTTTCCACCATTTTCTCACATTTCCCTATTGACCAGACACCCTCCCCTCTGCAGAGCAGGGGGTGCCTGGTCTTCTCCCATTGACTTCCATTGTACTCGGGTGCTTGGCCAAGCACTCGAGCACCACCTAGTAATCGGCCAGATCACCCGAGCACCCGAACATTGGGGTGCTCGATCATCACTACTGATGAGAAAATTACATTAATTACATATTACATCATGCATCTTTCTAACAGGTCAGAGAATAAACATTTTTTGTGGAAGTGCTCCTTTAATTTCCTTTTCTTGCCTAATTAGTAATTAAAGGGGTTTTCTATAGCTAAGATATGTATACTAATATCAGACTGGTGGGATATGACACCTGGAACCCCCATTATCAGCTGTTACCTGCAGCCACAGCTCCAGGAAGTAAGCTCCGCACATTGTGTAGTGGTCATTCTTGGGTACTGAAACTCAGGTCCTGTTCACTTGACATTTTGGGCCAAAAGGATCTGTAACATTTTGGGGGAGATTTATCAACTTTGGTTATTATAAGCACTTTTATAGCCCTGACTAGGGATGAGCAAATTTCTTGAAAATTCGATTTGGCTGATTCGCCAAATTTTACAAAAAATTAACTTTGTGACGAATTACTTCGCCATGAAGCGCATTTTTTTGTAAGTAGTGGGTGCAATGACAGGAAGCTGCGATAGCGCCGCCCCCGTCATTGTACCCCTCAGATGCCGCGTTCATACATGATTGCAGCATCTCAGTGTAAAAACAGTGTAAAATAAACATTAAAAAATACATTAAATCAAACTTACCTCCTCCATTTGCTCGCGACGGGCCGGCCACCGCCATCTTGCTTGAAGATCTGGAGCGAAATCTCGCACGTCGCAAGATTACGTCATCACGCCGGCCGGCGTGGTGATGTCATACGTCACTACGTGCGGGATTTAGCCCGGGATCTTCAATCAAGATGGCGGATGGCGGCCCGTCGCAAGCAAATGGAGGAGGCAAGTATGGATTTTTTTGTTTTTTACACTGTTTCAGGATAAATCGATTCGCCAACACGAAGCACAAGGAAATTCGGCTTCTAGGCAAATCGAATTTATCCTGAAATTCGGATCGAATTCCACTTCGTGGGATTCAATTCGCTCATCTCTAGCTCTGACATATTCCTCAGAGCTTTACAGACATTACCATCAAGCTGTCCCCAATGGGGCTCACAATCTAAGTTCCCTATCAGTCTTTTGAGTATGGGAGGAAACCGGAGTACCCGAAGGAAACCCACGCAAACACAGAGCGAACATGCAAACTCATGTGGATGTTGTCCTTGGTCAGATTTGAACTTAGGACCCCAGTGCTGCAATGCGTCAGTGATAAACCACTGATTAAAGTGATGATTGTTGACACCAGTTTAACAGAGAATACAAAAATGAGACAGTGCAGCAATAGCGACATATTCCAGCAATTTACAGCCCGTTGGCTAATATTACCCTTTTCTCATTTTCCCTAATAAAGTGTCATTCTTAAAACTCAATTTTATTATCACATTTAAAATCTTGGTGCTCTTTAAAAACTTAGCAAGTTTGTCAATATGTAATTTGATTAGCTCTAGTATCCATGTGTAGAAGTCAGGGTCTTGATGGGGTGCACTGCTGCCACTGATCCCTAATAAGCTTGCCTCCTATAATGTGCAGGTGTTTATACACTCTATCTGAATTAGCAGGAGCCTGCTCCTAAAACTTGCTTCATTTACTTCCCCCAACATGTTTTGTCAGCTGCCTGGGGTATATGGGCACTGGCCTAATACCTCTCATTTATCTGCACTAATTCTAAAGAAGAGCAGGTATTGCATATGGCCATCTCTGCAGAATCCTGCAACTTTTAACTTTTTAATAAAAACTCACAATTTTCACTTACAACATACGACTGTACGACTCTCATGAGTTTGCGCTTGTCTGGCGTATGCTTACAACATCACATATATTTGTGCCTTTTGATTGATTAAGCATTCAATAATGTGACAGTCGCATGGTCTAACGCCAGTTTATTAACTCCGCCAACTTTTATTGGCAGATTTTTTGTCATAAACTACCTGTTCGAGCTGCAGCAGCATGATCCTCAGCCTTGTCATGACCATGCCAGGAGGGATGAGCTGCTGAGCCATACCCTTGGTGATTCAACAGCATCCTTAGGGTATATTCACATGTATGTAAGTGTTTTGCGGTCTTCAAATTGTGGATCTGCAAAACATAGATACCGGCCGTGTACGTTCCACATTTTGTGGACCGCATATAGCCAGTTCCATGATAGAAATGCTTCTTGTCCGCAAGAATAGGACATGCTCTATCTTTTTTGCAGGGCTGCAGAACGGAACTACAGATGCAGTCAGCACACGGTGCGCTGTCCACATCTTTTGCGGCCCCATTGAAATGAGGTCGTGTGAATGGACCCTAAACAACAGGATGCAATGCTCTGTTTCTCCCTGCAGAGGGTGTGTGCTGGGGGAGATTAATAGTGGGTTGATTTCTTAGCTGCTCTATTCCTGTGTGCTTGTGTTTCTGACTAATGGAGTGCCTATCAGGTGCTGATCCAGGGACTGGGTGCTCTATTTAACCTCTTCATTGCCATACACCAGTGACAGTTATAGTCTTGTTTGTGCTCACTAGCTAGGTATCTGGTTTTGTTCCTGATTTGGATTGCACATGTTTTTTTTTACCTCGGCTCATCCTTTGACCACTCTCTGTCTCTTGTGAGTTGTACCATGCAACCCGAATGGTTCTGACCAATACTGGTGTTGGTATGTGATACATTTGCCACAATATACTGAAGTTTATGTGTAATTTTGGCACATTTTGCATTTTTCATTTTTTGTCACCAAATTAATGAATAAATCTCCCCTTTTGTATGTTTATACCTCACTCCAATTTTGAAAAGTAGTTGGGAAAATGGGTCTCAAGACAGACGTGTTAGACTTAAGGTTCTTTCAGAAACAAAAATTTGGCCAAAAAATGTCTGACTTGATGAGCGTTTTTTTGGAATACTTTTTTAAGGTGTTTTTGCCAATATAGTATGTTTCAGCACCTGGCATTTGTTACAAGCCTAGTATTTTTTATAGGTAAGTATGTGCCCCTCTGTAATATCACTCTTCCTTTTACTTACTGTACATTCCTCTATAGACCAACAATAGGAAATAAATTTCCTACATAATGGGGGAGATTTATCAAAGTAGAAATTCCAAAGGAGCTGTGAAAAATTAAAGGTGCGTTCTGATTGGATGCTATGGTCAACTAAGCCAGTTCTACTTTATACCAGTTTGATAAATCTCCCCAATGTCTCAATCACCATTGTGTAATTGCTGAGCACACTGCAAGTATTTTTAAATATAAATGCAAAACACGGATGCCATTTGTGTACATTTTCTCTTCGTCCTGCCCTTTGTTAGAACTGCCTATTCTTGTTTGCAAAATGGACAAAAATAGAGTGTTCTATTTTTTTTGCAGGGATACGGAATGGACGTGCAGATGGCACACAGTGTCCTTTCTGCATCTTTTGCGGCCGCATTGAAATGAATGAGACCTAAACCACTGTCATGTGCATGAAGCCTTATTAAGAGGAAGCAGCATCTTCCACACCTTCCAGAAGAAACCTCCTCAGTTACTAGAAAACACATATAGAATAATATTATAAAAGACACAGAATAGGGTGATGCAGCTGCATATGTCTCCCTCAATGTGCGAGTGAGGCTGGATGCTAGATTTTTTTTTCTTAATAAATTCTCTGCTAAATTGCTATAAACTATTCAGCCGTAATGCTGTGCATATTCAGACCAGACATCAATTTTTCACACACGCTTATTAAGTCACTATAACGATTTCAAAATCTTTAAGGCAAATAGTCATTTTTTCCGCAATGCTTTTTTGAGCATAATTTTACATATTTGATTTCTTACAATTATTGGGCTTTTATTGTAGGAAAAATAGTAACTAAAATAAGATAACATGTTACCCTTTTTAAAATTAAATAAAACCTAGCATATAGCTGTACTTGCATTTGCTTTAGCCGCTATTTATTTATTTTGATATATAAACATCCAAATTAGGGAAACTAAATAAGTGCTAGGCCTTTGGATACTGTTATTTGTATTTTATTTTTTATTATTTTTAATTTAACCTATTTTATACCTCCGCAAAACTCATCAGCAGCACAAATGTCTCTCCAGGTAGCAGGCTTCCCAGATAACACCAATCTCTCACACATTTGCAGTATAAAATGTGAACATTTTTAGCACAAGATGGTTCCATACAAAATTCTTACGATTGTTTCAGGCAAATAGTAATTTTTTTTTATAAAAAATAATTTTGAGTTGCTAGTATTATTGACATGTTGATAGAGTATAACAACAGACAGCAAAGAATTTCCCATGTGAGACAATGGAAAAAAGTAAATTGATCCAGTATTTGCTGTCATCACAACAGTTTTCCAGAGGAAAATTCATTCTAATCATGTAATTATTTTAAAAGCAAAATAAGCTTCTATCTACTGACATCAAATCACTGCAGTTATATATAAACCATTATATATTTGCATTATATATTTACCATTAAAGTCTCAAAGCTTTAGAAATAGGTTTGTAATCCATTCTGATATATTTAAAAAATGTTTCCTCCGTCTGTTATGGAATTTTCTTTGATCCTGGGATAAAACTTGCATCATTCAAGGTAGCAAGAGCTTAACCAAGTAACTAGGGGAAAGTATTTTTTTTTTACAAGTGATTTGGGGTTGAATAACTTTATTCTTTAAAAAATGCAGAAATAATTTAAAGACAGTAGTGGTCTTTGCTTACATACAATGTGGTGCATTTTTAGATTGGAAATTGGAACAAAAAGATTTATAGACTGTTGTACGGTTAAGAAAATAATAATAATAATAATCACAAAAATGTACCAAAGATTCCTTGTCTGACAAAGTGCGAGAAAAATAAATAAATAAATATATAAATAACCAGGACACTGATTCACCTCAAAGAATAGCCTCATTCACACTTTTTTTCTGCATTTTAAAACATATGTAAGGGTGGGTTCAGAAGCTAACTTCTTCCATGTTCCGACCCACTTGTCAAAACTGAAGTGCATGGTGTAAAAATGCAACATTTTGCAAATGTTGTGCGCAAATAAGCTCAAAAAGCCACACAGCTCTAAACTGCAGAGCGTTATAATTTCCCTCCTATAGATGACTTTTATGAATGCATTGATCTATTTTTTTCTGGGTTTTGCTCCATAATATTGGCACTAGAGGTGAGCGAAGTTATCAAAAATTTGATTATTCTAATTACATTGTATGTAGTGGGCACAATGACTGGGAACGACGATCGCACCACCCTCTCTGAACCCCTCAGATGCGGCATTCATCGCTAATCGCAACATCTGACATTAAAATTGAGTCCTTTCAGGGGATGATCAGGGTAAAACAAAATAGATACTCACCTCATCCATTTGCTTTTGGAGAGGCCATCACACATCCATCATTACATCATCATGCTGGCAAGGTGCAGTGACATCATCAGTGATGACGTCAATGTGCTTGGCTAGTGCAATGACATGGTGATGTTACACATCCCCGCATGCAAGATTATGAGGCTTAAATCAAGATGGCCATGACAGCCTCTCCGCATGCAAATGGATGAGATGAGTTTGTATATATATTTTTTTTACTAGCATTTCATGAAAAATAGATTTGTTACAACGAAGCGCAAGGAAATTCAGCTTTGTAGTGAATCGAATTTTTCCTGAAATTCGTATCGAAGTCAATTTGTTTAACTTCAATTCACTCAACACTAATTGGCATTAACCATTTTTGCCTGAATTTTGTGTTATTGTGCACTGCCTATAAAGCATTTTTATACACTTTAATGAAATGAGTCTTTTAAAATAATTTCAAAACATTTCAGGGGTCATTTATCAATCTGAAATACTCCTAAATTAGGCTTATTTCAGGTGCAGATTGTGACACAATGGTTAGTTGTGCCGCAATTTACGACTTCTCCGAGCTCATATGAGATCTAAAATTGTTGACGTGGAGTGGGCAGGGAAGGGGACAGGCCAACTGGTCCAGGTGTAGAAGATGGTCTTATTCACCATCTTCTACACTTGTTTTAGGGCATAGAAAAAGGTCTAAGCGTATGACCACTCGGAAGCTGTCTTACATTTAGAACTGGCGGAGGATCCAACAAAGTTATGGAACAGCCTGTGCCTCTTCAGAACTCCGGCGGATACACCGCCAGCTTTGGGTTTTATTAAAACACTGGTCTTAATAAATGTGCCCCTTCATCTCTGCTCCCTAGGATAGACCCTGGCATAAAGAAAGTGCTTGAATTTTAGCCAGTGTTACATTTACTGACTGTGATGGATGCTGTGACACGTTTATCAAAGAAAGTGCATTCTCTCATAAATATGCCAAAAAAGTCAATAAATGAACAAGCTTTAACTTAGACATTGGCTGAAAGTTTTTGATACAATTCTGAGCTAAAGTGTGTTTTCATTTTCTTGAGTTACGTTAGACTTAAGCAACATCTGGAAAAAGCATTTAAACACCATAAAACACAGTGAAAAAAAGAAAATGTTGCCGAATGCTGTGTTTGAATTTGACCTAATATAGTTTTTTACAACATTTTTTTGTGAGAGTTATACAAATCGTGCTAACCTTTTTTATAATACAAAATAAAATACAGCTTAGTTTTTGTGCTGTGTCAATTTTAATGGATCTCTTTTGAAGTCACGATGGCCTTACTTTTGCTTTGCTACTGACACTGTACTACTGTAGAGAAGTATAATGTTTCCTTCCACAATTATGATCAACACTGTAATTATGAAGAATAATTGATGCTGCTCTTTTATTTATTCTTTCATTTCAAACTACATGTCATTTCTACAAAATGACCTTGTGTTTGTCATACATTACAATTACATGAGTTCTCCTCAAATTATTATAGCCATGCTCTAGTTTATGCTGTGTGATAATTACTGCTAATTTTTTGTCATATTTCTCAAATTTTATATCAATATTTTATCTCTATGCCCCTGCTTTTAGCTCATTATCCTAAGTCTGCTTTCACCAATTTTTTTTGAGAACCCATTGCTTCTCCATTCTCTTCCATTTCATTCCATCTTCAGTTTTGTAAAGTAATAATTACTAATAAATGAGTATATGTGTGCAATTGGTAATGTAAACATATAAAGGTCATTTATGACCATATATACGCTACTTTTGTCTAAAACATCGGTCTTAATAAATGTGCCCCATAGTTTTCACAGACTTCAAAAAATTTAAAGGGATATTTCCATCTCAACGTTTATGGCATATCACTAGAATATGCAAAAACGTCAGATATGTGCTGGTCCCACCTCTGTAGGTCCCACCTCTCCTATCTCCAGAACAGCCCCCACAAAGTGAAAGGAGAGCCGCAGTGCCAGCATGGCCACCCTCCATTCACCAGTATAGGAGTTCATAAAATAGCTGAGTTCTGGCTCAGCTATTACTAACAGTGCCTTAGCGGTGAATGGTGGCCACACTCATGGGGCTTCCTCTCACCACTATGGGATTTTTGAAAATAGGCGATCACTATTTTTGGAAGTCTCATTGCGGTGAATGGAGAGGATGCTGCACATTCACGGTGTGCTCTGGGCCCTGGGGAGAGGATCAGGGCCCAGATGTGGGACCCGCAACTATCTGCAGCATGCCTTAAATGTTGCGATGGGACAACCCCTTAAATATATCTCCACTTTTGGAGTTAATATACTGCATATTAAAGGTGTCATCCAGATTTTTTTGATGGGCAAAGCAGTAATAGCTGTAGTCACTGCTTAACGTATGGCCTCAGGCAATACAGAGCAATGTAGATAATGAAGAGCTCATAGTGCATGTTCCAGGCCCTGCTACCCCCCTGAAACAGCTTAACAGCTTGGACCCTTGAACCCTCACAAATCTAATTTTAATGACTTCTCCCAAAAACAGGCCATTGGTTTTAAAAACGTGGATAACGATAAGAAATTACTATCTCAATATTACAGTAACATATGTGTATCACATTATGGCACATGGAGTGCTTATGGCTCTGTAGTGCCAAGTCATATTGACATGCGCTTTGCCATACAGAGTTCATTTACAAAGGTCAGCCATTGTCATAGAGCTGAACAAATTGTACACTTTCCTAAAGATCCTGCCAGGATCATCATGAAATATTTTATAACAGTACACAATGTGGTAGTGACAGAATACAGGCTGAGAAATGTGACCTATAATGTGTGGAAGGGCAAATGTGGGTAATTTAAGATACCCTTTAGCACCCCATATTTTCCTAAAAAGCCATATATTGAAATACATAATTTTTGAATACTACTTTACATTAAAGAGACTGATCCATTAGGACAACCCTAGTCCCTGTGACCCATCAGAGCTTGAAAATCTCCTCTACCCGAAACCTAGGGCCACTGAAAAGAGCATGGCAATTAATGGACACCATATAATACTACATTTCTCCTGCAACAGCTACTTCAGGAGAACTGTGCAATTGCCTCCAGTTCCCCTAGGCAATAACAGCCAATCACCAAATATTTTAGTTGCCAGTCCCTAGCTGATCTACTGATCATCACCAGTTCTCATCCCTTATCAATCTAATTTTAGGTTTTGTAATATTTTTGATAGATAGCATTCAAAAGTCGAATGTAACTTTAAAATATTTATAAATAGTGTATCTAATAATGATTTTAAAATAATTATTAGTAATAGAAAATCATTGTTTCCATATTATATTAGTTTTGTGCTTGTAACATCATATTTTGCAATACTGAAGAGGACAGACTGAATTTTCATCTTGTTCATCCCTATATTTCAAATGGAAAATGGATATTTCTTATACAGTAGCTCTCTGCAAAAGCTTTGGTGATAGCAATTCAGAAGAACAGTGCACAGAATTGGTTACCATACTATAAAAACACATAAAAGACCAATAAAGAGCACAGAAATGAGCAGGAAATCAATTCAAGGCTTAAAATATAAGACATCTGGAAAAACGTTTTAAGAACTTGATATTGTTTTTAGAGTAGACAATGAAGCATATGTAATCTGATGTACAAATATGTAAATATTACAGGCGAAACAAGTGTTCAGAATAAATGTCTTGAGGTACAAGACAGCAGAAAGAAATGTGAATGTAATAACAAACACATTTGTCATATTGTAGCACTATTTCCCTTTAAAATTATTTGTTGTAATATCTAGAACATATAAATACTACATAGGTTATAAAATGTGTTCACTTCATTGGTTTGATCAGTTTCTAACTACCTGTATTAACCCCTTCCCGACCAGCGCCGTACATGTACGGCGCTGCGGGAAGTGACTTCCCGACCAGCGCCGTAGTGCTACGGCGCGCTGATCGGGCGGGTGCAGGAGCTGCGCCCGCCCGATTAGCGGCGGGGGTCCGGCTGTGCCCAGTAGCCGGACCACTGATGTATGCACCAGCATCGGTGAAAACACCGATGCCGGTGCATTAACCCTTCATGTGCCGCGGTCAGCGCTGACCGCGGCACATGCGGTGGGAAGGGGTTGCCATCGGGTCCCCGCGCTGCTGTGACGGGGACCCGATGGCTGAGATAGCAGCCGAATGCCTTCCTTAGGCATCCGGCTGCTATCTACGGAAGCCTGTGAGATCCAGCCCCCTGGATCTCACAGGCAGTGTGCTGGAAGTGTATTACATTGAGTAATACACTTCCAGCCAATGCATTACAATACAGAAGTATTGTAATGCATTGTAAGGGGATCAGACCCCCAAAAGTGAAAAAAAAGTGTAAAATAAGAAAGTTAAAAAAAGTGAAAAAAATAAAGTTTTACAAAAAAAAAGTTTCAAGTTTCCCCCCCCCAAAAAAAACGTCATTTTTACAAAATAATATAAAAAAAATTGTAAAAAATAGTGAAAAAAAAAAATAGACATATTAGGTATCGCCGCGTCCGTATCGACCGGCTCTATAAAAATAGCACATGATCCACCCCGTCAGGTGCACGCAGTAAAAAAAAAAAAAAAAAAACTGTGCCAAAACAGACATTTTTGGGTCACCTTGCCTTACAAAAAGTGTAATAGCAGGTGATCAAAAAAGCGTATGTACCCCAAAATGGTACCAATCAAACCGTCATCTTGTCCCGCAAAAAATGAGACCCTACCTAAGACAATCGCCTGAAAAATAAAAAAAATATGGCTCTCAGAAAATGGCAACACAAAAAGTATTTTATTTTGTTAAAAAAATAAATCTAATGTGTAAAACTATCCAAAAATAAAAAAGTTAGACATATTGGGTATCGCCACGTCCGTAACAACCTGCTCTATAAAAATATTGCATGAGATGGCCCCCCAGGCGAATGCTGTAAAAATTTTTTTAAAAAAACTAAGCCAAAACAGACATTTTTTTCCTTTTTGTCTCACAAAAAGTGTAATAGCAGGCGATCAAAAAGGCGTATTTACCCCAAAATGGTACCAATCAAACCGTCATCTTGTCCTGCAAAAACGATACCCTACCTGAGACAATCGCCTGAAAACTGAAAAAAATATGGCTCTTTGAAAAGGGCAACACAAAATAAAGATTTTATTCTGTTCAAAAAATAAATCTAATGTGTAAAACTATCCAAAAATAAAAAAGTTAGACATATTGGGTATTGCCGCGTCCGTAACAACCTGCTCTATAAAAATATTGCATGAGATGGCCCTCCAGGCGAATGCTGTAAAAATTTTTTTTAAAAAACTAAGCCAAAACAGACATTTTTTTCCTTTTTGTCTCACAAAAAGTATAATAGCAGGCGATCAAAAAGGCGTATTTACCCCAAAATGGTACCAATCAAACCGTTATCTTGTCCTGCAAAAACGATACCCTACCTGAGACAATCGCCTGAAAACTGAAAAAAATATGGCTCTTTGAAAGTGGCAACACAAAATAAAGATTTTATTCTGTTCAAAAAATAAATCTAATGTGTAAAACTATCCAAAAATAAAAAAGTTAGACATATTGGGTATCATCGTGTCCATAACAACCTGCTCTATAAAAATATTACATGAGATGGCCCCCCGGGTGAATGCTGCAAAAAAAAAAAAAAAAACTATGCCAAAACAACCATTTTTTTCCCTCTTGCCTCACAAAAAGTGTAATAGCAGGCGATCAAAAAGGTGTATTTACCCCAAAATGGTACCAATCAAACCGTCATCTTGTCCTGCAAAAACGGTACCCTACCTGAGACAATCGCCTGAAAACTGAAAAAAATATGGCTCTTTGAAAATGGCAACACAAAAAAAAGATTTTATTCTGTTCTAAAATGCATCTAATGTGTAAAACTTTCCAAAAATAAAAAAGTTAGACATATTGGGTATCGTCGCGTCCGTAACAACCTGCTCTATAAAAATATTTCATGAGATAGCCCCCCAGGTGAATGTTGTAAAAAATTTAAAAAAAAAACCATGCCAAAACTGCTATTTTTTTCACCTTGACTCACAAAAACTGTAATACAAAGCGATCCAAAAGTCTTATGTACCCCAAAATGGTACCAATCAAACCGTCATCTCGTCCCGCAAAAAATGAGCCCCCACATAAGACAATAACTCAAAAAGTTAAAAATAAACGGCACCCGCAAACCAATCCATCAAAATCTGTTCTGCAAAATCCATATGGCGCTCCTTCTGTTTTGAGTCCTGCCATGTGCCCCCACAGCAGTTTGCCACCACATATGGGGTGTTGCCGTATTCAGGAGAAAATGGGTAACAAATTATGGGGTGCTTTTCTCCTGTTACCCCTTGTGAAAATAAAAAATTTAGGGCTAAAGCAACATTTTATTGGAAGAAATGAAACTTTTCATTTTCACAGCCTGGTGTTTCCAAATTCCGTAAAACGCTTAGGGGGTCAAAGTGGCCAGAACCCCCCTTAATATATTCTTTGAAGGGTGTAGTTTCCAAAATGGGGTCACTTTTTCAGGGTTTCCACTGAAGGGGTACGTCAGGGTCTCTCAATTACAAAATGGTGCCTAAAAACTATTCTAGCAAAATCTGCCTCCAAAATCCGTATGGCGCTGCTTTCCTTCTGACCACTGCCACAAACCCATAGAGACGTTTACCACTACATATGGGGTATTTCTGTAAACTGCAGAATCAGAGTAATGAGTATTGAGGTTTAGTTTGCTGTTAACCCTTGCTGTATTGCAAGAAAAAAATATTAACATGAATAATCTACCAAAAAAGTGAAATTTTGAAATTTCACCTCCATTTTCCTTTAATTCTTGTGGAACACCTGAAGGGTTAACAAAGTTTGTAACAGCAGTTTTTTATAACTTGAGGGGTGTAGTTTCTAAAATGGGGTCATTTATGGGGGTTTTCATTATGTAAGCCCCTCAAAATCACTTTATATTTGAATTGGTGTTTAAAAAAATGGTTTTGGAAAATTTGGTGAAAATTTGAAAAATGGCTTCTAAACTTCTAAGCCCTCTAACGTCCTAAAAAAGTAAAATTACATTTACAAAATGATGCCAACATAAAGTAGACATAAGGGGAATGTAAAATAATAACTATTTTTGGAGGTATTACTGTGTATTTTGAAAGTAGAGAAATTGAAATTTGGAAATTTGGAAATTTTTCCAAATTTTTGGTAAATTTGGGATTTTTTCATAAATAAGGGTGAAATATATTGACTCAAATTTATGACTGTCATGAAGTACGATGTGTCACAAGAAAACAATCTCAGAATGGCCTAGATAAGTAAAAGCGTTCCAAAGTTATTACCACATAAAGTGACACATGTCAGATTTGCAAAAAATGGCCCGGTCAGGAAGGTGAAAACAGGCCCGGGGTTGAAGGGGTTAATGTGGTTAAAGTGGCAGTTTTGAAAACAAGTAAAATATTTTTCCTACAATATGTAATATTCCCAAGCCCGTTGATCTCTTCAGATCCCGCAAATGTATGTTTCCAAAGTTCCCTGTATGCTAAAGGTCCTTAAATTGGTTGTCTCATTTCAGCAAATGGCATTTATCATGTGGAGAAAGTTAATACAATGCACTTACTTATTGTGATTGTCCATATTGCTTCCTTTCTTAGCTTAAATCCTTTTTCCATCACATTAAACACAGCTCGTTTCCATGGTTATGACCACCCTGCAATCCAGCAGTGGTGGCGGTGCTTGCACACTATAGGAAAAAGTGCCGGCCTCTCTGGTGGCTGGGACAGTGGGAGTGTGCATAGGTTGTCATTTTGCGCCACAATTTTACTGGTGAATAATTTATATTTATTTATATTTATATTGAGGTCTGTGGGCAAGCAGAACGGATCCGTCTGGTTTCCATTATCCAGTACGGAAAAGAAAGTCCTGTAGAGGTCTATGGGCAAAAAGAACGGATCCGTCTGGTTTCCGTTATCCAGGACGGAAAAGAAAGTCCTGTAGAGGTCTATGGGCAAGCAGAACGGATCCGTATGGTTTCTGTTGTCCAGGATGGGAAAGAAAGTCCTGGATAACGGAAAACAGACAGATCCGTTCTGCTTGCCCATAGACTTCCATCATGACGGATCAAAACGGAATGCCTCTAAAGATTTCTGTTTTGAATTGATAAATGCCATTTCCTGAAGTGAGAAAACCTCTTTAGTACCTGGTCACATTTTCACTATATACTGTAGCCAAAGGGAAAAAGCCATCTGAAATGTGCAAACATATGGTTTAGTTTACCAGACTGGCTTGTTTCTAATTACAGGTTACTAATCTATGTGATCCCCTAGTGCACATACATTACTACTACTATCACTCTAAAGCTCCATTCACACACCTGCATGTGTTTTGCAGATCCGCAAATTGCGGATCTGCAAAACACACTCACCGGCCATGTGTCGGCACTATAGAAATGGCTATTCTTGTCCGTGGCTCCAGACAAAAATAGGACATGTTCTATTTTTTTGCGTTGCCGCGGACCGAAAGTGCAGATGCACTGTCCGCATCTTTGGCAGCCCCATTGAAAATGAATGGGTCCGCACCCGTTCCGCAAAATTGCAGAATGGATACAGACCCATTTTCCGGAAGAGTCATGGACCCTAAGGGGTATGAGGGAGCTAAAGAGTTTCTTCTATATAAAAGATGAATATTACCCATTTTAACGAAGAACTCTTGTCAAAAATTTTATTCTCTGATCTGCTAGAAAGGTACATGATGTAATTTGTAGTGAAGGTAATCTTCTTGTCAGTGGCTGTATTTGTGAGCTATCCCCTCCTTTCTGCTTCTCATCTGTGTCATGTGACTTGCAATCAGACTTTCCAAATAACACAGCATCTTATGTGTGGACAGGAAGTCAGTTTCTCTATGTATTCCTATGGGAGCCTCACTCTCAGTCTCATAGGAATGAATAGAGACGTAACTGACTTCCTGTCCTGTGTCAGTTGGAGATCAGAGAGTTGGTCATATGACATAACTTTATAGCAGGTCAGAGAATAAAAATTTTGCTGGGAGTTCTACTTCAAGTTATGATTTTTTATTTTATTGAAATTTATATGAATTTGATTCGGGTGAATCATTTGGGTGATTGCATTCCATTCGACCCAAATTAAAAGTGCTCCAGTTATCCTGAAAAGTTGTGGATGAAATTCTGTGGTTACCTAGGACTGTATCCAGCCCTTTCGAGCTGTTTAACACTAAGATAGCAGTAGCAATCTTAAAGTGAAAGTGACATATGTATATGGGTAATCATATATGTTGCTGGTGCTGGCATGTATGCTGGTGGTAACAAACTGTCTTTAAAAACAAACTGCACTGTTGGATTTTTTGGCAGCAAATGTCTGCCTGTGTGGTTATACACTACCTGAGCGTATGTTGTCCTCTTTCTTCATCTTGCATTTTGAACTGAAAAATGGCTGATTCGATTTTGAAATATTCGCTCAAGTGGCCAAAAAATTGGATTTGACCCACATTTTTAGACAATTCATATCTATTTTGTTTAATTTAGAATCAATTTACTCTAATTCTAAGTTCATATTATATATATCTATACATATATATATATATATATTGAAAAAACGTTGAGCAGCACTCTGTGCCGTGTGCAATTCCCCACAGGATTCAGGACAAGAATCTTCAGTAAATAAAAATAAAAATAAAAATGAGAGGCAGAGAGGCATCAAAACTATGAATTAACACATGTGGAATTATATACTTAACAAAAAAGTGTGAAACAACTGAAAATATGTCTTATATTCTAGGTTCTTCAAAGTAGCCACTTTTTGCTTTGATTACTGCTTTACACACTCTTGGCATTCTCTTGATGAGCTTTAAGAGGTAGTCACCTGAAATGGTATTCCAACAGTCTTGAAGGAGTTCCCAGAGATGCTTAGCACTTGTTGGCCCTTTTGCCTTCACTCTGAGGTCCAGCTCACCCCAAACCATCTCGATTGGGTTCAGGTCTGGTGACTGTGGAGGCCAGGTCATCTGGCGTAGCACCCCATCACTCTCCTTCTTGGTCAAATAGCCCTTACACAGTCTGGAGATGTGTTTGGGGTCATTGTCCTGTTGATAAATAAATGATGGTCCAACTAAACGCAAACCGGATGGAATAGCATGCCACTGCAAGATGCTGTGGTAGCCATGCTGGTTCAGTATGCCTTCAATTTTGAATAAATCCCCAACAGTGTCACCAGCAAAGCACCCCCACACCATCACACCCCCTCCATGCTTCACGGTGGGAACCAGGCATGTAGAGTCCATCTGTTCACCTTTTCTGAATCGCACAAAGACACGGTGGTTGGAACCAAAGATCTCAAATTTGGACTCATCAGACCAAAGCACAGATTTCCACTGGTCTAATGTCCATTCCTTGTGTTCTTTAGCCCAAACAAGTCTCTTCTGCTTGTTGCCTGTCCTTAGCAGTGGTTTCCTAGCATCTATTTTACCATGAAGGCCTGCTGCACACAGTCTGCTCTTAACAGTTGTTGTAGAGATGTGTCTGCTGCTAGAACTGTGTGGCATTGACCTGGTCTCTAATCTGAGCTGCTGTTAACCTGCGATTTCTGAGGCTGGTGACTCGGATGAACTTATCTTCCGCAGCAGAGGTGACTCTTGGTCTTCCTTTCCTGGGGCGGTCCTCATGTGAGCCAGTTTCTTTGTAGCGCTTGATGGTTTTTGTGACTGCGCTTGGGGACACTTTCAAAGTTTTCCCAATTTTTCGGACTGACTGACCTTCATTTCTTAAAGTAATGATGGCCACTCATTTTTCTTTACTTAGCTGCTTTTTTCTTGCCATAATACAAATTCTAACAGTCTATTCAGTAGGACTATCAGCTGTGTATCCACCTGACTTCTGCCCAACACAACTCATGGTCCCAACCCCATTTATAAGGCAAGAAATTTAACTTATTAAACCTGACAGGGCACACCTGTGAAGTGAAAACCATTTCAGGTGGCTACCTCTTGAAGCTCATCAAGAGAATGCCAAGAGTGTGCAAAGCAGTAATCAAACCAAAAGGTTACTACTTAGAAGAACCTAGAATATAAGACATATTTACAGTTGTTTCACACTTTTTTGTTAAGTATATAATTCCACATGTGTTAATTCATAGTTTTGATGCCTTCAGTGTGAATCTACAATTTTCATAGTCATGAAAATACAGAAAACTCTTTTAATGAGAAGGTGTGTCCAAACTTTTGGTCTGTACTATATATATATATATATATATATATATATATAATCCCAATGTGGGATACTACAATTTCAGTATTTGGGGTGCATTGTCTACTTCATGTAGTTATTACAAAAATATGTATCCGAACTCCATAAAAGGGACTTTTTTGCTGACTGACAGTAGGCAACAGATAATTATTCTGTTTTGTTTAATGCATCTTGTCTGCGGATTCCAATTCATGAGCTTTAGTTTGTTGGACATAACCCATGATGTTAATGGATTGGCGTTCCCCCAAGGGATATGGGAGAAGACTATTAAAGATTGGTAACTACTTTTTTTTTCAGAGGAAGTTGTTAAAATGTCACATTAATCTTAAAGGTTTAACATGAGATTTCACATAAAAAGCTTTTTACGTGATAAGAAAACACCTTCCATGCTTTTGATTACCCACACAGAAAACTGATACTATGGATGAAGTCAGATAAGCACTATATTTCTAATAATTCCCATTAACATATCTCTCGCACATCAGGCTTGTTGTTTAGCTACCCATAAATGGTAGTGGACCGGTATCTGTTTAATCCATTAGTTAAGGCTCTTGTCATTCGGCGGTCATGATAATCTGTATAAAAGACTGTTTACATTACCTTCTCTAATACCTTGGCATTTCCTAAAATAAAAACATATCTTTAGAGTGTCACTATAGCAGCAATATTATATTATGTATTAGAAAAATGACTCTGATGATGATGAGAAGCTGAAGATAAAAGCCTCAGTTTCAGAAGAATTTGCATCTGTGTGTTTGTGTGCTTTCAGATAAGATGGTAAATCTTCTCAAATAATATTTTATTAACTCTCCATTATCATATAAGTCTTAGTAAATTAACATATATAAGACAATATAATCCGGATAGGGATACAATCTAAATAAAATATTATATAACAATATGGATATTATTACTACAACTGTGATTTTTTTGTTGTATAGCCAAAAATATTTTGTTGTTGTGCTGCCTACTATTATTATTGTAAATATTACAATATCTGTTTAATTATTATGAATTATTAATGAATACAAATTATTCACAATTAATTATTAATATTATACAATATTATTCAATATACTTTAGAATATTGTTTAAATATTTTACTTTTGAGTGAACACAGTGGTGAGTGAACACAACTGAATTGCAATGATTTGATTGCTGTAAAAAGACGTAAAACATGAATAAAAGCAGGAAAATATATGAAGAAGGTGTGCAAGGGAGGACAAACACACTACAGTGGAGCAGCTCACCTCCAAAATAAACCACGGGGCTACCAGACGTGTGTCCAAAACAACAGTTCAGGAACCTCAACTGTGTATGGGGCCCTGATGCAGATGGATGGTCTCTGCAACCTAATGGGACCTTACTGACTCACTCCCAGCCTGTCTAGCTGCTGTCTGTGCTGCACACGGTGATTACTATGCATTAATTGGTGGTTATAATAATGCAGCCTGACTATTTTTTGCAGAACAAATTGTACTTTCTAATGGCACCATTTTATATTGCATAGAATGTAGTGGGAAGCTTGAAAAATATACCAAATGGGGTGTACTCAGTTTTATGAGTTTTGTCTTTACACCATTCACTATGCGGTAAAACTGACTTGTGCTTTTCATTCTCCAGGTCAGTACAATTACAGCGATACCACATATGTATAGTTTTTCTTGAATTTTTAATACTAAAAAAAATAAACTTAGGACCAAATAAATTTTTTCTCTACATCACCATATTCTAACCCCCATAATGTGTTTTATAGTTATGTCTACAGAAATCTGTGAGTGCTCATTTCTAACAGTTGCTGGCAGCCTGCCTCCTATACTGAAAGAATCATACTTAGGGTGGGTTCGCACTAGCGGTATGCCATTCTGTTATAGGTTCCGTTTATAATGGAATATAATGAAATGGCCTGACTGAATGCAAAACAGAAGCCTTTAAGAGGCAATCCATTTTGCTCCGTCCTAATATTAGTCTATGGGCAAGCATAACGGATCTGTCTGGTTTCCGTTATGCAGGACAGAAAAAAAAGTCCTATTGACTTGGCGGCGCTAGGGACCACGCGGTGTTCATCCGTTGCTATTTTTTCTGCCGCTAATCAAGACTACATTACCTGCGCTGCGTCTGCTGTAAAACGTTTGCACAAGGAGGGACAGATAGTGTAGGGATAGGATTTGGCTAGGCAGGGCTAGTTGTTCTGTTTAAAAGACCCAAAAGCCCTTTTAAGGACTATTGTTCTATCTGGCTGCAATATTTTTTTTTCTTTTGGGGCAAAAATAATGCAAGTTCGCCTGCCTTAACACCACCTGCGCAGCGTGTGCATTATAACGTTTCTGTATCCTATATACCTGACATCCGTTGCTATTTTTTCTGCCGCTAATCAACATTTGTGTATCCTAAATATTTCTGACATTCGGTGTAATTTTCTGCTCATACACTTAAAAAAAAATCCACGCTACTGTACTTGTGACAAACTTGCATATATACCATTTAATATGTGCATGGCGAGCAGTAAGGGACAGAGAAGTGGACGTGCTGCTGATGGTGCACGCAGAGGCCATGGCTCTGAGCGTGGTAAAACTGTGTCTGCTGGCAGAGCACAAGAAACAAAGTCATGCAAAACTCCTAGCATCATGTTACAGTTTTCAGGGCGGCGCAAGACACCACTCTTGACGCCACACCAATGCGACCAGGTAGTCAGTTGGATTGAAGCAGATAATGCTTCCAGTCGGTTAAGCACCACCCTCTCTTCCACAAAGTCCAGTCTCAGTAGCCAATAGTCTGGTCAACCAAATCCTCACCCTGATCCTCCTTCCACCCACCATGCAGAGTCTGGGCAAATAAGTGATCCCACACTCGGATATTCCGAGGAGCTTTTTTCATCGCCGTTCCTTGATTTGGGCCTCTCGCCAAGTCCGCTTGAAGAGGGACAGGAGCAAACTCATGAGCATCCAGTCTGAAGAAGATGACGGTGGGGAACGGCAATTAGAGTCTGGCGAGATGCATGATGATGATGAGACACAGTTGCTAATAAGTCAAGGGCAATTAGTGCCTCAAGAGGTTAATGATGAGGATGAGACACAGTTAAGTCAGGTTCTTGTTAGGTCACCATGTGAGGAGGAGGAGCAGAGTGAGGAAGTGGAAGAGGAGGTGGTGGACAATGAAATCGCTGACCCAATCTGGGAAGGTGGCAAGCTGAGTGAGGACAGCAGTACAGAGGGGGAGGGATCCGCAGCACCGCAACAGGCTGGAAGAGGCAGTGGGGTGGCAAAAGGGAGAAGGCAGGCCACGCCAACCAGGCCCGCAACTGTTCCCCGGAGCAGCCCCTTGCGGCAATCTCCCTTGCCAAGGGGTAGGTGTTCCACAGTCTGGCGCTTTTTTGAGGAAAGTGCTGACGATAAAAGAATTGTAATTTGAAACCTGTGCCGTACCAAAATGAGCAGGGGCGTGAACGCCAGCAACCTGACCACCACCAGCATGATCCGCCACACGGCAGCAAAGCACCCTAATAGGTGGCCTAAACGTCTGGGTCCACGATCGGTGTCTGCAGGTCACACCACTGCCTCCTCTTCCCCTCTGTTACGTCCAAGACACAGGCCCAGATGCCTCCCGCCCTGCACCCACCCTCCCGATGTGCCCCCACCGCCTTACACAAGCATGTGTCCCGAAACATAACCCGTGCCCTGACCAACGCAGTTATGGGGAAGGTCCACTTAATGACTGACACATGGACAAGTGCTTCTGGCCAGGGACGCTACATTTCCCTGACGGCACACTGGGTGAACATTGTGGAGGCTGGGAGAGAGTCGTACCCTGGGATGGCACAGGTGCTACCGATGCCAAGGATTGCGGGCCCTACTTCCATCTGGATTTCCGCCACCAGCTACAGTAGCGGCTGCAACCCCTCCTTCTCTTCCTCCACCTCCTCCTCCACTTCCACTGCAGAATTCACATGCAGCACAAGTCAGACTTCAGTCAGTAGCTGGAAACAGTGTAGCACAGCAGTCGGGAAGTGGCAACAGGCTGTGCTGAAGCTTATTTGCTTGGTGACAAACAGCACAATGCCACAGAGCTGTGGCAGGGCATAAGGGACCAGGTTGAGCTGTGGCTTTTGCCAGTCAACCTACAGCCAGGCATGGTTGTGTCTGATAACGGCTGCAACTTGGTGGTGGCTTTGGAGCTGGGCAACCTCACTCACATACCATGCCTGGCCCATGTCTTCAACTTAGTGGTTCAGCGGTTTCTGAAAACCTACCCCAATTTGCCTGAGCTACTAGTGAAGGTGCGCCAGCTGTGTGCCCATTTCCGAAAGTCACCTACAGCTTCAGCCGGTCTGGCAATGCTGCAGCAGCACTTGCGCTTGCCAGCTCACCGACTGCTGTGCGACCTGCGCACGCGCTGGAACTTCACCTTCCACATGTTGAGCAGGCTTTGTGAGCAGCAGAGACCAGTAGTGAAATACCATCTGCAACACAGTCGGCGCCTTTCCAGTCAGCTTCCGCTTTTCACAAGCGATGAGTGGGCAATGATGTCTGACCTCTGTGATGTTTTACGCAACTTTGATGAATCTACACCGATGGTGAGAGGCGATAATGCAATTATCAGCGTAACCATTCCACTTCTATGTCTACTAAAAAGCTCACTGCTCACAATAAAGGCGGACGCTCTGCATGTGGAAGAGGTGGAAATGGGGGAAGACCCTACACAGGGTGATAACCAGACCACCCTCGGTTCGTCTTCTCAGCGCTAATTTGAGGAGAAGCAGGAGACGGTTGCCACCACTTCAGAGGGTAGTACCCATAGCAGGTTTACACCATCTCTTTGGCATTGGATGAGGCGAAGAGGATGAGGAGATTGAGAGTCATCCTCCTGGTGAGGAGAGCGAAGCCTTGCCTTTTGGGACACTGGAACACATGGATGACTTCATGCTATGCTGCCTTTCCCGTGACCCTTGCGTTATATGTAAGTTAGCCAACACCGACTACTGGTTGTTCACACTTCTCGACCCCCGCTACAAAGAGAAATTCTCATCTCTTATTCCTCTGGTGGAGAGGACTAGCAAAATGGTGCAATACCAGAAGGCCCTTGTGGAAAAATTGCTCCAAAAATTTCCAGCTGACAACGCTGGCGGCAGAGTATGTAGTTCCTTGGGCACCCGAGGAGGGGAGATGAGGGGAACACACAGCAGTTTCAACAACGGCAGGGAGACACTCTCCAAGGCCTGGGACAGTTTCATGACACCCCGCCAGCACCCTCACCCTGATGAGCGGCCTAGTGTCACAAGGAGGGAAAAGTTTTGGAAGATGGTTAAGGAGTACCTAGCTGACCATGTCAACGTCCTCAGCGATCCCTCTGTGCCTTATAATTATTGAATGTCTAAGCTGGACACGTGGCACGAACTGGTGCTCTACACCTTGAAGGTGCTGGCCGCCCTGGCACCAGCGTTTTGTCGGAGCAGGTATTTAGTGCCGCTGGGGGCATAATAACTGATAAACGCATCCGCCTGTCAACTGAAAATGCTGACAGGTTGAAAAATGAACAAGGCCTGGATTGCCCCTGACTTCTCTACTCCACCAGAGGAAAGCGGCTTAACATGAAGGAACTTTAAATGTGTCTTTTATTGTGTATTGAATACACTGTATTTCCATGTACCCCTTCCTCTTCTTGTCCTCTTCCTCCTCTTCCTCCATCATATGAAACTGCTTATTAGGCTGCCCTTGACGTTCACCAGCAGGCCCTCAACACTAATTATTAATACGGTCACCAGCAGTCCCTCACCACTAATTTTTAAGACGGTCACCAGCAGGACCTCACCGATAATTTTTTAGATGGTCAGCTCAGCAGCAGCAAGTCACCCATAATGTTTTTAACGATCAGCTCAGCAGCAGCACCTCACCCATAATTTTTTAGACGTCAGCTCAGCAGCAGCACCTGAAACATAATTTTTTAGACTGTCAACTCAGCAGAAGCACGTCACCCATAATATTTTTGACGGTTAGCTCAGCAGCAGCACCTCACCCATAATTTTTTAGACGGTCAGCTCAGCAGCAGCACCTCAACCATGATTTTTTAGATGGTCAGCTCAGCAGCAGCACCTCACCCATAATTTTTTGGACGGTCAGCTAAGCAGCAGGACCTCACCCATAATTTTTTAGACGGTCAGCTAAGCAGCAGTACCTCACCCATAATTTTTTAGACGGTCAGCTAAGCAGCAGGACCTCACCCATAATTTTTAGATGGTTAGCCCAGCAGCAGCACGTCACCCATAATTTTTTAGACGGTCAGCTCTGCAGCAGAACATCACCTGTAATGTTTTAGAGGGTCAGCTCAGCAGCAGACCCTCACCCCTAATGTTTTTGAGTGTCAGCAGCAGGCCATCAAGCCGAATTTTTCAAGGGTGTGTCTGATGCACTCCTTTATGTGTAATAAAGGGTGTATTGGAGTGCATATTCCTTGTAATTTTTGGCAGCCCTTTCACTTTGTGCATAGACTTTATGAGTGTAGGAGTCCCACGACATGAACAATTGTACCACAATGTGAATGTGGCCCTCCTGTGACATACCGGTTATATCGGAGTGCCTCTTCCTTGTAATTTTTTTCAGCACTTGAGCTTTATGTACAAGTAAATATATTTTTTCTAACAATATTTCCTCTAAAACCAATGTTATCTTCGGTTTTGGGGGTATTCTTGTCATTCCGTAAAAGTGTCGTAATACTCATACAACATCGTTCCCAGCAGCAACTTTGGAGTCCAAGATGCATCCAGACATCCTCCCCATGCTTTCCCAAACCATTTCAGTGGTGTTTCCACCATTTTCTGACCTTTCCCTATGAACCAGACACCCTTCCTTCTTCAGAGCAGAGGGTGCCTGGTTTAGTGCTCGGGTTCTCCCATTCACTTCCATTGTGCTCGGGTGCTCGGTCGAGCACTTGAGCACTGACTAGCGGTCGACTCGAGCACCCGAGCACTATGGTGCTCGATCAACCCTACTGTCGACAGAACTTTGTGTCCGTCTGGCCATTCCGCTATAAATGGAACCTATGACAGAATGACATAGCTCTAGTGCGAACCCACCCTTACCTGTTCTCCATCGCTCCAGTCTTTCACACTGGCTCCCACTTCTCAATCTTCCGATCTGGGGTTTGCTGTCAGGGAATGCAGTGATGTATTCCCGGGAAACCTCATTAAAGGGAACCTGTCACCTCCTTTTCTCAAAATGAGCTGTTAACAGTACCTTAAAGTAGAGCCGAGTGTCATCCTAATGTTGTAGTTGAAACTCAGAACTGCCGGATGAAAAGGCTGAAAACAGAACTTTTAATCTTGCTGCGCTGGCTTTCCGGTGTGGGCTTGAAGTCAAGGGGGCAGCGGCCTCCTTGCTTCAAGTCAAGAAAGCCACTCCCCACTTGCGCTTGACTGACAGTTAGCCGGGGTGCCGGGGATCGCAGAAATCTCACGCATGCGCGTTGCGCGACTGAGTACTGCGCGATCCCGGCACCCGGCTCTTCATGTTGCCGGCGCTTCAGTAGTCATTGCGCATGCGCCGCCTTACATCAGTGACCCCGTGCAAGGACGGCGGGCGCGCTCTCCCAAGCGCGCTCGCATAGTAAGGCGGCACATGCGCAATGACTACTGAGGCGCCGGCAACATGAAGAGCTGGGTGCCGGGATCGCGCAGTACTCAGTCGCGCAATGCGCATGCGCGAGATTTCTGCGATCCCCGGCACCCCGGCTAACTGTCAGTCAAGCGCAAGTGGGGAGTGGCTTTCTTGACTTGAAGCAAGGAGGCCGCTGCCCCCTTGACTTCAAGCCCACACCGGAAAGCCAGCGCAGCAAGATTAAAAGTTCTGTTTTCAGCCTTTTCATCCGGCAGTTCTGAGTTTCAACTACAACATTAGGATGACACTCGGCTCTACTTTAAGGTACTGTTAACAGCTCATTTTGAGAAAAGGAGGTGACAGGTTCCCTTTAACGAAAAGCAAAATGTTTTAGTTTTTTTTTCTTCTCTGTATTTCAGCAGCCATAACATTTAATTTTTTTTCATTGATGTGGCTGTCTGAGGCCTTGTTTTATGTGGGAGAAATGTTATTCCTTTTTGTTGTTCGGTGGCATATATAAATTACTGTGTTATTTAAATATAGAACAAAATGTTTCATGTTTCACGTGAAATAACTTGATAATTAAATTCTTCAGTTTAGTACAGTCATGTGGATACCTAATGATAAGTGTATTTTCTTTTATTTTGATTTAATGTGTGCAAAACTAAATGTGTTTTACACTAATGACCATATTTGTTTCTTTTTTGGTGGGTGTGATTTTTAATATTTTACATTTTTTATTACATTATTGCAATATTTCATTACATTACATGTACATTACAGTATGGACCATGCCATGATTAAAGGGTCAACAGTTGGGATTGGTGCTTCCTCTGACCCAGGCTGTGAAGCGGAATTTGTGCTTAGACCCCAAGCTGTTACTAACAGGTGATCCGTAGGACTGGAGCGCCTCAGTAGTGCCAAACTACCCTCAACTGCAGTGATACAAAAAGATGTCGCTCCAGACTGAGGACCTGCACCTCCTGCCATCAAAAGACAGTAAGCACTCGTTAAATGGGTTCTGTCCCTTCAAAAAATAGCATTTATCATGTAGACAAAGTTACTACAAGGCACTTACTAAGTGGCCATGCTTACACTCTATAGGGTGAAAGCATGGCCACCTTTGCTGGATTTTAGGGTGGTCGTAACCCTGTAAACGAGCAGTGTATAATGTGATGGAAAAATGAATCCAGCCAGCAAAGAGGCAATATGGACAATCACAATACATTAGTAAGTGGCTTGTATTAACTTTCTCTATGTGATAAATGCCATTTATTGCTGAAGTGAGACAACCTCTTTAAGGAGTTAAAAGACTAATTCAAAAGACTTTGAAAGCTTCTTTACCAGCAGTCTTCAAACCCTATAGGCTCATGGATGAAGCCTGTATAGCAGCACACAGCTACATAAGCATGCTGTGTACCACTGTATTATACCTATATCTGAATAAGGATATAAATACATCTGATGGAATATGGGACATTTTTTTTTCCCCATGACATGAGTATGGCTCTGTAAAAATTTGGAGGCATATGTAGGCACAGTATAGCTATTCATGGCACATTGATATAACTCCTGTAAGCTATCTGTGAATGTAGACAGTCCATCTAAACAATGAACAACATTTTGAAAATGTACAGCAGTGATGTTACCCAAGTCCAGGAGCCTATAATTGAAGCAGTGAAATCACTGATGCCTGGCTGGTTCATGCGTTTTGCTGCAGTTGATTACTTTGCAAGGGATTCATTTGCAGAACAGGCTTTTATAATGTATTTTTTGTTTAAATTCTATTCAACATGTTTTGAAGGTAAGAAAAAATGATTACAGTTATGTTCAAGCAGCTTGAGATTATTGGCTTCCCCATGTCGTTTTTTAATTATATTCATTATAAATGACTGTACAGGATCACATTTGTAAACTATGATGCTATCTTTACTGACTTGCATATTTTTCTCTTTTCTGCTGCAGGTTGATTCATTTTCTCTGAATCATATCAGATCGTCATACTGCCACCAAAGCTAAGTTCCTCATATGGAGAAAAGAATCTATACTGAGTCTACAGTTTGATCAGTCTCACAAATCCTCTATTTTATGCAGTAAATGATAAAATGATTTATTTGTCGCTATTCCTTTAGGCTAGTCTTTTTGGATTTTTTTTAATTAAAGGGTTACACTGCCCTTATCTTTAATACCCAAGATCCACTTTGCTCAAGTCTATTGCTAAGTCTTCCATCTTTTAGAAATACCTTCTAGAACTGATATTTCTGGTCAAACTTTACAGCTCATTTTACTTTTTTATTAAAGGGGTTTTCCAGGATCACTGTAGTTTTTAGCAGATATGCTCATGTCGTTTGTAACTTCATGTACATCTTCTCAATGCTTTCTTTACAATTTGGGCTCTCTGCACCTGTTTTCAGCATATAACAAACCACTCTGATTTCTTCACAGCACTTCCTTTTACTTTATCCTACCAAACCCATGATGCACTTCAACTTCCTCTACCAGAGCTCCAGCCCCGCCCCTAACAACACCCAGCTACTTTATAGTTCCTCCCACTCAGCTAGTTATACAGACACTCCCCTATCACTGCCATGGAGATGACATCACAGGAAATAAGAATGGATCTGAATGAACAGGGTCATGTGACCACAGCCCAGAACATGAGATAGGAGCAATAAAGATAAAAGAAGTACATTACAGAAATACAGCTACCTTCAAAAATGATTGTTTTAACCTCCTAGCTGTTTTACCCGAGTCCAGCTCAGGCAGTGTGAAAAGTAGCTAACTGGAGGGGGAGAACTGCTTTAGATGCTGCTTTCTCCTGAATGGTAACAGCTAGAAACATTCAATGGGTCTTATGTGAAAGCTGACAGTCCAGTATTTCATACAAGATGACAGCTAAAGTCCAAGCAACAGAGGAGAAATCAGTGTTAGAAATCAAGTCGGGAATAATTGCGGGTAAAACCTGTTTTTACTTTCACTTTAAGCTGCATTCACAGCATCCCAATTTCTATCAGTGATATTTTCCTCCGTCCGGAACATATTGCTGTCATTCTGGTATTGTCTGAAAGCCTACAATCTCTGCTTTCAAACAAGACCATTTGCCATGTTTCTAGCTGCTATCATTCAGGAGGTAGCAGCATCTAAAGCAGCCCTAACCCCTCCAGTTAACTACTTTTCCCACTGCTGGAGCTGGACTCTGACAAAACGGTTAGGGGTTAAAGGATGCTTATGCAAACTGGAAATCTCCTTTAAGGATAGGGGTCAAGATTCAGCCAGGAAAATCTTATACATATATCCATTTATTACCACACTCATGCCAATAGAGACAATCAAGTGTATGTCGGTACACCTTTGTCTTAGCTGTATCGAAAAGCATAGTCAGCTACACTTTTAAAAATCAACTATGCAAAAAAGTATTATGTATATATATATATATACTAGCTGAAGGACCTGGCTTTGCCCGGGTATATTTAATTTATTTTGTTTAATGTTTGTATGTGTGTGTCGTTAAAAGATATCGAGAGTGACCTTTACAGTAACCGCCCCTTTAACAGTGACCGCTGTAGTCATCCAATGTGTTCTCCATTGTGGCATGTGGTACTGTTGGTGTTAGTATTCTGTGCAGGAGGTCCGATTTTAGGCCGGAAAGTTCGGCTTTCAGACTCCCTGTCCACCATCCAGCACAGGGCCTGGACAGACACAGGGATGTCCACCATTTCAGTACCTCATGCTCAGACAGCATCTCCTCCGTGTCTTCACGGAACCAGGGGGCATAGCCTCGTATTTAGGGGTGTGGCTTCATGGGGACCAGTGGCAAGGCTTCACGTTGGGGAGAGACTGAACATTCTGGCTTTCAAACTCCCTGTCCTCTGTCATGCGCAAGGCCTTGATGGACACAGGGATGTCCTTTTGAACACCCCACTCTCACACAGCAGCACTGTGCAGTCTGAGCAATGAGCTGCAGGGAGAAAGTCACCCTCCCCCCACCCCTGCAGCAACAGAAGGTGATTTTAACCTTTATTTTTGCAATCCCTGTCAGCTGCAGAGTGAGAGGGGGCGTGACCTGACCGGGTCAGTGGCGTGACTTAGTTGGACCTGGAGGTAGGGCTTTTAAATCCTTCTTTTGAATCACAGGTTGATGCCTTAGTAATTTAGGAGTAAACAGAGTGGGTAGCAGTAGAAGAATACATCTCTTATTACTACTGAACAGTAAATATGTGAAATTTACATTATATGAGGTAATGATTGATGATGAATTAATGTAAAACATAAGTTACATTTATGGTAACTGGAATACCTCTTTAACAGTCTCATCCAAAACCTCTTTAAAGCAGACCTACAGCAGTGAACTGGCTAGGTTGTCATGGAAGCCTGTTGTGTGTGGAGGCTGCCTGTGAGCTTCTATTGGCTGATAAGGGTCATGTGACCAGGCTCCTATTTGCTAATGCATGTTTTGGGACTATCTCAGGAACGGTACGTCCTGGAGAGCTGAAAACTGTTCTAAAACCTTCCCGGACACCTGATGTACATGTGTGCCAAATTTTGTGATTGTAGCTGCAGCGGTGCGGATTCCTTTAGTGGACATACACACACACACACATACACTCAGCTTTATATTATATATATATATATATATATATATATATATATATATATATATATATATATATATATATATCTTTTATTGAATGGGAGTCTTTGACAAATCAGTATAATCTTTCAAATGATCCTACTGAATATTGACCCAAAAGTGATGTGAATCTTAGTCTTAATTACCCACAATTAGTATTATCTCCAACATAATGCAACTTGAAGGCACATAGTACATTTCCAGATCTGTCCTAGCTAAATGGAAAGACAAAAATCTTAATTTACAAAATATTCAACCTGCTTTGTAGCCCAAAGTTAAGCTACTAATTAGAGATGAGCAAATCTATTCGCCGCTTCGTAGATTCGATACAAATCTTGGAAATTTTTTACACTGAAGCGAATCCGAATATTTTCAGATTCGCTTTGGAAGATTCTTCTTAAATCTTTGTACGCTAACGCTATGTACGCATCATATAATTTGTATGCTAATGCTACGCATCTGATAATTTGTACGTTAATGCGTACATATTCAGTTAAGTAGCGTACTTTTACTGTATTTTTGTTCTTTGTGTGAGCCTAGACAATAATACGCTAAAGCTTCGTACGCACTTTGTACACTCAGGCGTACGTATTCGCGGGAATGTTCGCAGAACATGAATACTTTTTTACGCAAATTGAACCGAATCGAATCTTATCTGAGACTAATCTTTTTAAATACTAAACTAATGCTGTAAATAATGAATTAGTAGTGTAATAAAAATTGATTTTGGTTAATTTTAATAGCAGTGACGACTATCCAACCATCTCTTCCTGCCAGATAGAATAGCATTCTACTGACCCTTAAAGGGGTTGTCTCACTTCAGCAAGTGGCATCTATCATGTAAAAAAAGTTAATACAAGGCACTTACTAATGTATTGTGATTATCCGTACTGATTTCTTTGGTAGCTAGACTAATTTTTCACATTATATACTTCTTGTTTCCATGGTTACAACCACCCTGCAATCCAGCATTGGTGGCCATGCTTGCACACTATACAAAAAACCACTGACTTCTCTGGTGGCCAGAACCATGGGAGGGCACATAGTCCAATGCTTTTTCCTATACTGTGCAAGCACGGCCACCAATCCTGGGTTGCAGGGTGGTTGTAACCATGTAAATGAGAAGTGTCTAATGTGGTGGAAAAATGAGTCTAGCCAGCAAATGAGGCAATATGGATAATCATGATACATTAATAAGTATTAATACTTATAGGGTACGATAGGTAATCAGTATCTGATTGGTGGGGGTCCGACTCCCAGCACATCCACCAATCAGCTATTTGAAGAGACCGAAGCAGTCCATGAGCGTTGCAGCCCCTTCCTAGGCCAGTGACATCATGTTCATCGGTTAAATGGCCTAAGCACAGCTCAGAACCATTCAAGTGAACAGGGCTGAGCCTGCAATACCAAGTACAGCTGCTATCCAATAGACGCTGCTATGGTTGGTAAGCTGCAAGGAGGCCATGCCATTCACTTGACAATGTAGTCTCTTCAAACAGTGGATCTACAAGTATGCCAGGAGTTGAACCACCACCGATCAGAAACTAATGACCTATTCTGAGCAAAGAAACTGTAGAAAAGATCACAACACTCATCCGATGCAACAAAGAGTGTTTATTTAGTAGTCAATCAGTATACATGGACATTGGAGATTGTCTGCCGATTACAGGCTTCCTTAGTGACGAGTCTCAATAATGATGGTGTCACGATGTAATGTATTACACTGGCTCATTTGACCTATAGGAAGGGTTGGTGCTCCTCTCAGCCCATACATTTTAACATGGCGTGGTGTGTCACTATGGTAACAACATGGAGCTCCTCTCACTGTAAGTTTATGACAATATGTTTCTTTATTATGGATATATGCCCATTCTTTTTTGCTTTGCCTGCTAATTGTTTAATTAATTGGGAGGTGCTGCTTAGTCTGCACACCCACTAGATGGGCTCTTGTTAAAGGCTCACTATGTCTTATCTCATATTGCTGGAAAAAGACTTTACAGTCCAAATGTCACAATATATGCTGCTTGACTACTAAATAAACATTATTTGCTTGAATCGGATGAGTGCTGCAGACTTTCTACAGTTTGGTTCCATTGGGATCCAGAGCCAGTATCCTTTGCCATGTGCACCGCTACAACCTGGACTTTACCAGGTATCTGGATCACCGGAAATATATTTTTTACCCCACCTTGAGGGTTTGGAGTGCTGCTCATCTCTAGCGTGTATCTATTTTGAGGATAGGTCATCATACTCATGTATTAAAAATTTAGACAACCCTTTTAATCTATACCCTCCTGGTGTCAGATGCGGCACGGTTATTAAAAAGTGCACACATCTGTGTGTCAGCTGGTATAGATTCCCACATCCCCCACTCACTGACCTCACTTTTTTGGAAAAGTGACGAATGCCTCGAAAAACCATATATTTTGTGCATGCGTGGCATGTGCCTAAATGTGTGATCTTTTTTGACACTAGAAATCTCATTTCAAGGGATGAAAAATGTCCCCCAAAATGTATAAAGCACAGCCTTTGTTTACTTCACTTATTTGTGTCACACAGTTTAACTAGACAGCAACAAATATGGAAATAGAAAAAATATATCCATTATCCATACAAAACAAATCAGAATTAATTCATGCTTATAACACTTTGTCAGATGTATGACTGAGCGTTGCTCCGCAGAGAGCCCCTGGTGGAAGAAGTCATATTTATGTTTGTTTATTGCTGCATTTTACTAATATCATAGTAACTAAACCCTTGTCAGCAGGATTACTATTACATGGTATAATTTGCTAATAAACATTTGAAAACTGATTTGAATAGCACCAGTGCTAATTTATTCCGTGTGTTTTCTTTATTTTTTGAAATATGCCGTGGACCTCAATCTCTTACGTGATTCTTCTTTCAATACAGGTTTCTAAATGATGTTGTTTTAGATTAGAGGTATTTATATCACTGATTCTTTTTGCCACTATATTAAACTGCCATTGTACTGAAATGGAAAAGGATAATAAATATTATTAAACATGATTACAACCAAGTCTTTCATTATTTCTTCTACATATGTAATGTATGCCAGGCAAAATAAAACATTCTACTTCAAAATTCTGAATAAATTGCCATACCTAACAAAACCCAAACGACAATATTTACCGGTACCATAGCTTAATTTTCATTTTGGGAACCTGTCAGCAATTTCATACTGCATGAGCCATGTGAACTACTGACAGGCTCCCTCATTAAATAAATTATGTTTTGCCGTGGTCTTTTACTAACATCAGGGCACTGGAAGAAAGGTCCACTGGGTGGCTGCTCTCTGACTTCTCCCTGCCTGGCTCAGCTTGATTGACAGGTCTCTCGTTATATGCAAAAAGTAAGAGACTTGCCAATCATGCTGAGGGGCGCAGCCCAGGGAAACACCTCTCTGAATTCCTAGTTCTTCTTTACAATTATGTTTTTGCAAAAATGGCGCAGCATTTTGCATTGAGGTCCTGAAGATTTAAAGTATGCCTCTGTTGCCAGCTACCTTAATTATGAGCAGGAACATATCTATAGGAGGTGCAGAGGTAGCAGTTGCTACCAGGCCCAGGAGCTTGAGGGGACCCAATGACCCTTGTGCCACATAAGAAGACACCGGTATTATAGAAAGTGCATGCTGGTCAAGATTACACCTCTGGATGGAGGGAAAGGGTTAGATCAAGAATTTTTTGGGGGAGAGGTGTTTCAATTTTTGCCTCAGGCAGCACGAAGGCTGTGTGCTACCTGCCCCTGGCTACAAAGCACTGAGGGAATGGGGCCCAAGCTGAACTCTTGCACCAAGGCCCATGAGCCTTTAGCTATGCCTCTCTAAGAGCATCTAACTGTGGTGCTTTGCACTATAGCCATCTACTGCTATTTCTTGTCATCCTGATCCTACCAGTTTGATCTAAGTTTTGTGCTTTGTAGAGATGAGCAAATGTCTATAAATTCTTTTTGGGTCTGATGTGACCAAATTCACTCTCTCTCTCTCCTGCAGGCCCAGCCAACCATCTAATGTGTATAGGGGCCTCCCAACAACAGCAAATATCAGGCTAGAAAAGGGTCTAATAGATCTCAACATGCCGATCCTTTTGTCCTTGGTTAGATAAGTCAGAGCCAGGGGTGTCTAGTAATGGCTTTCTCCTCTTTCCCCATTCAGGACTCATCCATGTTCAGCCAAGTTGAGTGTTGATATGTATAGAGGGGTCAGGAGATATAGCTGTCAGCTGAACTAGCATTTGGTTGACAGCTATTGTTTATGGCAAGCCTCATCCAACAGTCCGGCAATTGAGCTTGGCAGACATTTTTTCCTATGCAATAAAGGAGGGGCAGAACATGCCATAAAAGGAACATTAATTCATGAAGGCCAGAAAATGTAATTATGCATATCAGTGGAAAGCACGGAATAAAAAACGACTGATAATTTGGTATTAAACCTATTAGGATAGAAAATTGATGCACTCAGATATCTGTTCAAATACATAAAAAATGTTAATTTCCCAGCATGTGTCCATGGCTGTGAATTCTTCAACCATTGACTTGATGCTTAGAAGTGATGAGGCACCAAGAACTGTAAGCAAGCACATACTCCATCCCTTGCCATTTTTTCCTACACCTATTTTGCCTATATAATAAATAGCACCCTGTCTAATACACAAGTGGTGCCACAGTGGAAAGCAATGGTACGCAATGTGCATGAAAAGGAGAGTGTGCTTTTGATTGTAGAGGCCTATGCCATTTGTACTAATGATACCATTAAACACATCAACGACTACCTAAAATGTTGCATTTTCATGTGTTGAGCAGCTTGATATGCAATTATCAGAGTTTGAGATTCATACTTTGAATATCGCATTGAACTACGAAGAAAGGGTCTGATAACTCCTGGGCGTGCTATTGTGTTGTCATGGAAATATAAGTGCAGCACATTGCCTGTATTGGAGAATGCACAGCATTTCAGAGTGGCTGCTAGAATTCAGCCTTGTTGTATTTGGAACAATTTCCCAGACGGACTAAATTGTTTAAAAATGCTAAATATATCATGTTGATTATAATTAGTTGTGAGTGAAGTTTAAAAAAATTTGCCAACAAATTTGATTACTTACGAATTACTTTGTAACAAATTGCATTCCATTGTATGGAGCAGGTGCAATGATGGGGAATGGCGTTCCTGCTGTCCCCTGTCATTTAACCCCTCAGATGCTGCCTTCAACGCTGATCGCGGCATCTGAGAGTCACATTCAGCCTTTAAGAGGGTTAATCAAGGGTTAAAAAAAGGTTAAACATATTCACCTCATCCATTTCGAAGCGGAGAGGCTGTTGTGGCCATCTTGATCAAAGAAAAAGTGCCATTTCAGGAAGAATTGATTTGTTACCACAAAGAGCCAAGAAATTCGGATTTGTGGCAAATCAAATTTTTCCTGGAATTTGGATTGAATTCCACTTAGTTAAAAGGGTTGTCTCACTTCAGTAATTGCCATTTATCATGTAGAGAAAGTTAATACAAGGCACTTACTAATGTATTGTTATTATCCATATTGCTTCCTTTGCTGACTAGATTCATTTTTCCATCACATTATACACTGTTTGTTTCCATGGTTGTGGCCACCATGCAATCCACCAGTGGTGGTTATCCTTGCACAATATAGCAAAAAGCACCAACCTGTGTGCACTCCCATGGTCCCGACCACCAGAAAGGCTGACACTTTTTCCTATATTGTGCAAGCACGACCACCACTGATGGATTGCAGGGTGGTCTGTAACCATGGAAATTAGCAGTGTATAGTGTGATGGAAAAATGAATCCAGCCAGAAAAGGAAGCAATATGGATAATAACAATACATTAGTAAGTGGCTTGTATTAACTCTCTCTACATGATAAATGCAACTTACTGAAGTGAATCAACCCCTTTAACTTCGATTCGTTCAACACTACATATTATAATAAAATTACTGTACTTTGTTGCAGTAGCCTGAGACAGCTAAACCCGTGTATTTTATATGCATTTGATGAAGTGTTACATGTAATACACATATGTTTATTAGAAAGTTGGTATTTTTAAATATCTTTTGTGAGACTATAACATTTAAATGATTGCCATCTTTTTCTTCCACTAAGCACTGGGAATCTAACGTCAGAGTACTGTTTATTTCTAATAATACTAAAAAAAGTTTGGATTCAGTTAAACTGTTTATGATATGTTTTGGGTGAGATAGAGAGAGAGACTAGTATGTGATGTTAGACTTGATAATTTGCATATACTTTACACAGAAACCTGAGGAGCGCTGTCTAGCCCACAATAGTTTTCATGTGTATCAACTGGCCTCCATAACAGAAATAGTACCCACCCAGAGGTTCCCTCTAAGGCCTTGCAACTAGAAATGTTGTTCTTATCTCTTTTTTTTCTGATTTGTCCTGAAAGAACCACTTGCAAATGCGAATCTTACTTAACTTTTTTTTTTTTTTTTGTGTGATTAAATGGCACTAAGGCATCTCTGCTAATTTGCTGTGTGACAATAATGCAGCTCTCACTTTGCTGCTGTGTTCTTCTTACTGTTTACCTACTGGACCACTGTGCAAAACAAGCAGCTCTAACTCTTGTATTTCTCCATCAGGGTTGCCAAACGTCCAGAAATTTGTGGACAGTCTGTAAAAATAGGCAACTTTTTTCCTGTGTCCGTGAAAAAAAAAATCATGTGTCCGTGATTTTTTTTTAAGCTGATGGTACTTGACTAGATTAGAGGTAATGGTAACTATCATTTTATAGCTTACTGTAAATACTGGTAATGAGTTATTATCAGTATATTGAGCTGTAGACATGGATTACTTATAATTTTTATCATTCATTATGGTTTTCCAATTTTTCCATAAAAAATATTGTTTGTCAGTGATTTTGAGATAAGTTGTCCAGAAAAAAGAAAAAATGTGGTTGTCAACCCTGTTCTTCGTAGATTGTAGGCTTTTGTGAGCAGGACCCTCATTTCCATTGTTTTACTTGTTGATACATTTCTTACTATGAAATCTCTGATTTTATGGGAACATGTACCCTCTGATTTGCAAAGTGCTGCAGAATATCTCAGAATATGTTTGCACTATATATAGCTAAAGATGTTTGTGTCAGTCTGTGATATTTAATCAGTAAAAATGCAAGTGGTACATTTTCTTTTCCTGATCTTCTGAGTCCTTTATTAACTGTGTGAGTTTTTTCTGTTCATCGCTCCTAATATATCTTAAAGCTGGAAGAATTTGTCATATTAATAATCTGGATGAAAGGGATGCTTGGCACTATTGACACTCTTCTGCGCTTCCCTGGTACAGAGAGAGAGTTGATTCTGCTTGTCACACTCCACAGCCAATGAGCTGCAATGTGCTGTGACATCACCGAGTGAAAGGTCCAGGAAGGGCTGTAGTACAACCTGTTCTATTTCAGAGTCTGTAGAAGTGTCTAGATTACAAGCATATGTGCAGATTTGCACTGCTGATATTAAAGCAGTGACTAATGTAAAAAAAATTAAAATCAGACATCATATAGTACATGACAATCTCTTTATAACAAAGCTAGAACCAACCCTGTACCTCACATGGATCCAGAGATCTCCACATTCATTGCTCTGCTAGATTTATATCAAGCTGAAAACTCAAGGGTAGTATCTTTTCTGTTGCAGCTAAGGAGGTGTGTATCAGCTCTCCCTATCACAGCTCTGGAGGCAATTGTAGGATGAAACTGAGCATGTGTGGCCATCTCAGTGAGCAGGACAAAGAAATAAGAAAAAGAGCAAACAGCAGGTGGCGCTATACAGATACATTTTATTGAATAACTCACTGGCTATGCTAAATGTTTAATGACTTGCAATTACAAAAATATTCAGATCCAGGTGCTGGTTTGAAAACTGTATAGTATTTTTCGTGGGATAAATCCTTTAAGAAGATTTCTTTCAGGGTTATCCTCTTATTTTTTATAGTCACTGAAGGTCTGCTTTATGTACTCACCACCAGCCATACTGTGATATAATTTGCTACACTGCAGGTCGGTATAGAAATGAGTTTGATGGAACTTGAATCTATACAGAGGCTTAAGCACATCAGTGATATCTTAGCAGATACTGTCTTAATATAATAGAAGGGTCCTCAATGGCTACCAATATCTGTTAGACTCTTCTGGATCCCGTAGAGCCTGCACATTTTTACTCCAGGAGAAAATAAACCTCCCACACAGCAGTGGATCATAGGTAGGGGAAATGTGAGAGCTAGATACAAATTTTACCTTTTAGCCTTTGTATTTTTTTCTTTATAATGATTCTGTAATTTCATATAATCAAAATATTCATCGATCTCTCTTTGAATCAGTTGAGCAGTCTTTGCCAATGTTCCCCTCACCTCATGACCAACTTGAGCACCTATATTTAATTTGTGCAGTCAAACCATTTCTAATGCTATATTAGTTTAAAGGGGTTTCCGGAAATAAATTAATATTAACTGAGGGCCATTGGCCTGCCTCACCTCTTCAAAGATTCACACTTACAGGGAGCTTCGGTCTTGCATACTGGCTCCGTCTTCATCTTCCAGTACCTCGTTTTCTTCTTCTGGTCGTAACATGGATACGTCACGTGTACCACTGCAGCCAATCACTGGCTTCAGTGGTGACACACGGCTTGAGGACAGCACACAGGACCGGAACGTTGAGTATCAGGGATGTATGAATCTTTCAGTAGGCAAGGCAAGCTAGATGCCTTCAGTTCATATTGAAATATTCTTGGAAAACCCCTTTAACCCCTTATAAATTATCTTTAGAAGAAGATACTGTATATCATGCTATATGCAACAACTCCAAGCATTGCAGTGTTCCTTATGGAGCACGTGCTGATAGAGGAAACAGATGGGGTTACATGCAGATATGATTTTTGTAGTCCTCCCCTACTAATAGTAGGGAAGGGAATTTGCTTTGTCTTATCTGCAAGGCAGAGGTCTCAAGGACCCCCTACCTCTATTCACAGCCCTATCTATATAGGAATATGAATTCTGAATGTACACAGCATGATGCATTATACACATATATTATATCTATTTCTGCTGTTTAATTGCTTTGAAACTGCTCATAAGCTCTATGTCCCAATGTCACATCTGTAATACAATTTCTTGTCTATAGATACATGTAATGAATGCCTGTTATCAACTCATTTTTCAATGCCCTTCCAGTGCTTCTGAATATTTTTGCTTAATGAAATGGTCAGCAGAGGTACCAATTCTTATGCAATTATTAAACCCATTCAAGTATTAATATATTCACATTTAGCATCTCTTAGAATATATCATCATAAACTGAAATCTTGCATGTCTGCACCTGTGTATATGAATCATTCTGGCTGCATTTCCTCCTCTCCCTAATTATTGCGTCTATTGTATGTTGCTTAGACAGTTCACATTTTCTTCCTATTTTCCCATTACTGTCACAGTTTTTCCTCATACACCCGGGCCTCTGTATGATTGTGTGTGCAGTAAAGCATTCAGCCATGCCATCCAGGGATTCCTCTCATTATAGCCACAGAGCATACATTAATTACAAAATAAAGCAACCCAAAAAAGAGGGAAATAGTACGCCCCTCGAATGTAACGAATGTAACGAACATACATAAGTGTAATGTACTGTACATGCATAAAGAGAACATAGTAACACTGGCAAAGTAAGGAGACATAGCATATTTTTCACCATATAAGACATATTTTCCTCCTTAAAAGTAGGGGGAAATGTCTGTGCGTCTTATGGAATAAGTACTAATCAGCGCTTTCATTATGGAAGTGCTCATTAGTACAGGAGGACCCCAATGTGTGACGTCGGGTCACAGCACATCGTGGCAGGAAGAGCAGGTACAGCTTGGGATCCCTCGATTTATTTCCTGATGTGAGGTCTGGTTCATATTGGCGGTCTGATTGGGAGTCTGAGCTGAGGTCTGAATAGCATTAGGGGTCTGAACTGAGGTTTGATTAACATTGGGGGTCTGAGCTGGGGACTTCCTCTAAAACCTAAACTGGGTCACAGCACAATGCGGCAGGAAGAGCGCTGATTCTCCCAAATGGCAGTGCTGTCCAGGAGAAGTGAGTTTATTTATTTATTTTTTTGCCTGATCTGAGGACTGATTAATATTGGGGGTCTGAGCTGAGGTCTGATTAACGTTGGGGTGTATGATTGGGGGTCTGTGCTGAGGTTTGATTAACATTGGGGGTCATATTGGGGATCTGAGGCCTGACGAAAAATATTTTTTCTATTTTCCTCCTCTAAAACACAGGTGCGTCTTATAGGGCGAAAACTACTGTAATTGTCTTTCTGTACTAGGTAAGTGCTCCCTTTTGTGTTAAACAAAGTCTATCACTTCCAAAATTGGCTTCAAAGCAAGCACATCCCCATGTACTGTAAGTGATTTGAACCATAATCTTAACTTTTTTGGTAAAAAGTGAGTCCTCTAACTCCGAGACATACTTGTTTTTATTTTTATGCAAATCAGGTTTTTGGTGCACCATGGGTGAGACTGCTCCATTCAGTGCACCAAGCTTTCCTTGTGTCATCAGTATAGACTTCTAAATCTCAGGGACTGTCAGTCAAACAAAAAGGGTGTCCTGTTCGGAATTATGGGGGAGAGATTGTGCACCAAATGTATCGGACCCATCCACGAAGCACCGAAAACCTGATTTGCATAAAAATAACAAGAAGCCTTTGTCAGTAGTAAAGTTATGGTTATGTTTCAATGCACCTGCCCTACATGGTGTATGATTACTTTGAAAACAATTTTGTAGGAGACAGACTCCCTTTGAAGGGATTTTCTGGGAATAAAGGAAAACTTTCAAGACCGGAAAAAACGCAAAATAATAAAATTCTCCAGCAACAGACACAGAACAGTCGTTGCAGTCGGCAGGTCGTGCTGTGTAATCACGATCTGCTACCGGCAAACAGTTATTCAGTATGGGGATGAGGGATGGCATTAGCAATCACTCCTCTCCATACTGTAGAGAAAATCTTTGTATGATGTAATAGCAGCGCTCTCCTCCACTAAAGAGCAGGCGATTGCGGGGAAGGAATGCTTCTTTCCCAACAATCACCTGGCTGATCACGTAATGTAATACAGCCCTTTGTCTTTGTACTTTCACTTTGTGTCAATCACCTAATAAACTTTATATCTAACTTTATATCTAAAGTCATAAACACTTATTAAAGCCACAGTCTTGTTAGTAAGTTAAGAATTGAACTTCTGTATGAGGAATGTTTAGGAGGTCAGAGATCAGAGATACTGTAAGGAGCCATACGAAAACAGTACAAATACAGAGCCTGCTGCTAGAGAATCTCAAGGCTATACAGAGAAAGGGGCTCAAAATTATTAATAAAGACCAATTGAAAAAATAATGAGTACATTGGAATAATAAAAAAATTCCCCCAAAGGTGTACATACCCTTTAAATATTCGCTACTTATAGCATGTAATATTTTTACTACTACTCAGTTGTCCTATATTTAAAATAATTTTCTTTATTCCCAAGCAAATGATTATTTATTTTACACTTTTCACCATGAATCAGAAGGCCAGCAATGGGTTAAATCAGTTGGTGCTGTTACTTTATTTTTCCAAAATGGCTGCTTTGTCTGTGCTGCCCATGCTAGCAAATGTCCTTCTGCTGCTGAACAGGCAATTTGATATGCCAAGTATTCGTATGCTAATAATGGTACAGTTTTCCTCTTTTTCTCAAATAAATTGTAAAGATTGCCGCAGACAGTAAAACACAGAAACGCGGAGCTTTTATTTTAGAGACGATAAATTACTTCCCATTCAAATACAATGCGACACATGCTGCTGACCGTTTTATTTCTTTTCTAAAGAATCTTTCTGTGTATTGTAAGAAGATATTTGCCAGAAATGCGCTGCCTTCTAATAATTTATATAAAAGCAATGTCATATTAAGGTCATAAAATCCATTGGCAGAAATATATAAATACTGATACCGCATTCATAAAAGAACGATTCAACAAAACACCACATATATAGAGCACTGCCCGAATTCTGGTGCCTCGTTCAACACATAAACAAATGAGCGCATTCAGAAATTAGAAGCACAAAAATCATAACTGTGAACAAATGGTCTAAAATACATTATTACAGAACAAAACGATGTAAACAGCCGTTCTCTTACATGTAATTGATGAGATGGATGTAACCAGTTAGGAGGTTCTGGAGAATCTATTTTTATGACTTTAGGATGGGCCATTTCTTTATTATTCCTGCTAGAAGTTATTAAAGGGGTTATCCCATGATTAATATAAAAAATGAAAAGTGTCTCTTTCTAACAAACTTAGAAGCATCCCTGTAGCTCCCATTGCTCTAGAGATCTCCCCATTCAGTGCTCCAGTTGCTCTGCCACATTTATTTCCAGATGGCAGATCAGGGGGCATGCACTTTCTCAAGGGGAGTGTCCTTTTTGCTGCAGCCACCGTATGGATACATTCAAATATAATAAATAATCTAACAAGTTTTTTTTTATATGAACATACTGTAGGCTGGTTGAGGTGCTGTACGTTGAATATATTTATGTAGTGCAGTAAGTCTACTGTGTTATGCACCTCTTGTGCAGTGGGTGGCAGACTAGGGCCCACCTTGCTCAGGGGCCCACCGGGGGATTCTCCTGTACCCCTGTGTGCCAGAACTTCAATTGGTGGCATTTGAAGGATTGGAACTGAGTATGTGCTTCCATCTCAGTGAGCAGGACAGAGAAATTAGAACAAGTGCAAACAGCAGGTGGCACTGTACAAGTAGATTTCAGTGAATAATTTCAGATCCAGGTGCTGGTTTGAAAAATGTTGAATATTTTTCATGCAACAACCCCTTTAATGAATTACTAGCATCTTTGCTATTAAGGTCCAGATGGGTGTTACAAGTTAGGTGTTCTGTACATGATAAATACTATTTGCATATATAGTACATATACACATATAGTACATGACAATCTCTTTCTAACAAAGCTAGAACCAGCCCTGTACCTCACATGGATCCAGAGTTCTCCCCATTTATTGTTCTGCTAAATTTTTATCAAGCTGACAGCTCAAGGAGAGCATCTTTTCTTCTACAGCTAAGGGGGCGTGTCCATGCTCTCCCTATCACAGCTTAGGAGGCAGTTGAAGTATGAAACTGAGCATGTGTGGCCTTCTCAGTGAGCAGGGCAAAGAAATAAGAAAACCAGTAAACAGCAGGTGGCGCTATACAGATACATTTTATTGAATAGCTCAGTGACTATGAGACATTTTTAATTACATGGAATAAGTATTCAGATCCAGGTGCTGGTTTGAAAAGTGAAGAATATTTTTCGTGGGACAACCTCTTTAAGCATGGTGTGTGAGCTGAATGCCATTGTTGAATCCATTTTTTTTTTTTTGCAGAATCCTTGTAACAATGTCTATTCATGTCCGCAAAACAGACAACAATAGGACATATTCTACCTTTTTTGCAGGACTGCCGAATGGACATACAAATGCAGACAGCAAGCAGTGCATTGTCTGTTTTTTTGCAGACCCATGGATATAAATAGGTCCTTGTGCAATCCGCAAAATATGCAGATTGGATGTGAACCAAAAATACGGCCGTGTGAATGGGGCATTACTTGCTTACTATAACTGCCCTGTACATGTCGTCCTTGGTTGATATTGGATATACAGTATGAACATATCACATATCATCTTCTTTCCATACTGGTATATCTTATTGGCTATTGATAATATCTTCTTTATTGTGGACTAGTAATATAATTTGGCCACTATGTTTAGTTTCACAACTTTATCAGATGGCTTAACCCATGTGTCCAGGTGAAACTAGGGGACATCAGGAGGTTCCTAACACAGGATCGCCCCTACTAGGACAACCATTTTGTTTTTACGAATGGTCCACAGGGACATACTATAGGGAGAGTTATACCCGCCTAGGTTTTCATTGCTTATATATGAGGGAACTGTTTTCATTTTCATTTCATATATAACATAGGTTATGTTTTAATGGAAGTGGTTCTGTGAAATATATTTAATATTCACTTTTTAATTGACATTCTTCATTTGTTGGACCTGTGATCAGCGCAAAATCTGTCATATGATGATTATCACCAGCATCTGATGGACACTATTAACTATGACAGGGTCCATCGCGTGTCCTTCAGTTTTACCAGAAACAACAGCCCAGCATGCCATGTTATTTTGTCCAGCTTCAAAAATGTTTCACCTTTTCTGGCGCAAAGAACCTTTGCAACAGGCAAATCAAGAAGGATCTTCTCTTTTATTTTGCTTGATAAATATAAAATAATAGAAAATAAAAAACATAAAACCCCCATTTTATATTTAGCAAACAAAATAAAAGAGAAGACCTTCTTCATTTGCCTGTTGCAAAGGTTCTTTGCGCCAAAAAAGATGAATAATTTTTTGAAGCTGTACCTGTCCTTCTGGAAAATTGGGCACCTCTGCCTCAAGGCCATCCACCTTCTGCAGCATAACTGACAACCAGGATTTGTATTCACACAAGCTTAACCAAAAAATGAGCCTCCATTTTTGGAGTTTTTCCTCTATCCTCCAGACATACTCACCCTATGTTGCGCCTTTTATCTCTGTTGTCACAGTGATTGTTTGCCTGTGTATTGGTTAATGTTATTTTTGTTGGAATCGGCAGCTGAGGCTCCTAACAGAGCCTACAATGCTGACACGTAGAGAGCCATAGCCCTGCTCGCCTGTCAGATATCTTAATGTATATTACATGTGATAGCTGGTGGGGTTTCAGTGCACCGACTGATTAACTTAGTAACACGTATCCATTTACATGTGAGACTTAGTTATGCATATTGAACTTCACAGGTTTCAGATATTAGACCTGACAGTACATATACTGAGTCTATATATCTGCCCTGGCAGCAAATATAAATTTCCATATAATTGTGTGAATTAATTGTGCCTGATTATATTGCCTTTAAATATGGAACCAGGAATGTGTTCAACAGAGACCCTGAAGACATGGCACTAGCTGTGATACTCTTCAATCAACTCCCTTACAGAGTCTACACAGAGATTGTATATACACTGCATGTGGTATAAAATACAGAAATCTCGGATCACTTTGCAAAACATCTGTACCTGTTCCAGAAAAAAGAGCAGTATCCTAAGGAATACTTAACCTCCACTCCTTAAAGAGTAACTGTTGTTTATATTTTTCTTAAATTAACTGGATAAGTGAAACTAAGAAACTTTGTAATATATGTTATCAGAGAAAATGCTTATTTTTTTTAGCAGATTCCTCTCCTCCCCCTTCCCGTTGGCCATACACATTTAATAGCTGTCAGCCAAACAATTGTCCGATATCTATCTCTCCCGACTCCCCCATACACTTATATGTGTCTCAGCTGAATGTTAATGTTTATCAGTGGAGAAAAGGGAGAAAGCTGCTGTCAGACACTTGTGGCTTCTCTCCAGAAGGATTGGGCAAACATATTTACTTCACCCAATCCTTTTCTGCCCTGACATCATCTGTCGGGGGAAAGTCAGGAGCTCCCCACACACATTACACTGTTGGCCAAAACGACCGTTCTCAGATGGATCAGCAGACAATACACTAATGTGCAGGGGTCTCAACTCCCAATACACTGCTCAGTTCCATCAGTGAAGACAAATTAGCATCTCACTGAAGGATCTCATTACATCAACAAAAACTTGAAGTTCGCTCATCCCTACCTGTCACCAAAGCAAAAAAACCTGTGCTGTTTGTACAATGGAGCGAACCAATATTGGCATATGCAAATAGGGGAGCCATGATGTCATAGCCCCCGCTATTTTCATATGGTAGTCTAATAAAACATATTTTACTGAAGGATCATCTTGAAGGCAGGAAATAGCGTGGAAGAAGAAGATTGGATGATGGTCCAACGATGTCTTGGAGAACCTAAAAAAAAGAAGAAAAATTGTTAGTGCATTCTCGTAGGTTTGAATGAAGAAATCCCTTCCCCACCCTACCCACTAAGTGTTGCGTTGCTATTGAATGTGGTAAAGTCACTCATGAGTGGACTGTGGTTTGGTTTGTATAAAATATAAATTGGTTATTAAGTTGAATTGGTTAAAATAATGGTTAAATAAAATGTTAATGTTACCATTGATAGCATTGCGACCAATTAATATCCATTAATAAAAGACATTCAATTACACTTGGTCCTGGTATTTATTAATTACTAATAAACAGCATATAGAAAGGTAAAATGTGAGGGGGAATCCTACTTAGGCTTTATGACACCATGTAACTAGCCATGCTTCCTAGACCATGGCATACTTTACTCTTTGTTCTTGCAACCTTCCTATTCTTCAGTTATGTCCACCTAAATTTCCAGCACCACACATGTCAATCTGAAGTGACTAGCCACAGTTGTGTGGATAACCACTTTGCTTCTTTGCAAGGGGAGGTTTCTCCTTGCTGTGACAATCTCCATCTCCATCCACCTTCCAAATGGCTTCTCACTCTGACTGAAGTCTCCACTCATCAGCTCTGGCTCCGGGCTCCTCTCAGGGGTGACATCTTACTCTAGTCAGAGTGATTTTTAGCCGCCTTGTGGGATTTGAACATGCCATTTTATGACCAGGATTGGAGTTACCACTAATCTTGGTTGCTGTGACCGGGTGTTAGCTATATTATACAGCTGGCACCTACCACATTTCGAGTGGGATCATTTCATGAGCCCACTCCATAGATGCCCCACCCATGAAGAATAAACCCATCATGGGTCTTTATGGGTTTAACTTAATATAATATCTTATTAGGTGCCACACAGCTGTGGCAGCCCCCCCAAATATCAGCAGCACTTTGGTATTCCTAGCCATTAGGCACTAGGCAGGATTCATGAACTCATACACAGTCCAGTGTTCCCCCCTACCGCCCCCTCTGTCCTGCTCTACTAAATATACATAGAAAATGCACTTTTTGTTTCCCTTTAGGCAACAGGGAAAATGTTTCTACCAAACATTAAACTGCAGCCTGAACACAACATATTGGTACCAATAGAAGGCAGACAAGCGGGTTTCACTGCAGAGGACCAAATGCATGGCGGTAGTTATGCCCCTGGACATCCATACATAGCAGGCCTGAAGGCCACTCTTTGACATGGAAGCTCCTTAGCATACTGCTTTTGCCCCTTACCTTTACCCCATCTCTTTCTGTTCACTTAGATACCACATACAACATTGAATGTGGGATTAAAGGGAACCTGTCATCTACTTTATGCTGACTGTACTGAGGGCAGCATAAAATAGTGACAGAAATGCTGATTTCAGCAGTGTGTCTCTCTTGAGCTAAAGGTGAGCGGTTGCTGAGAACCAACATCACAAACATTGCATCCCAGGCCTTGAAAAGAGTCATATCTACCTGAGAAGAGTCATGGTTATTCCTAATCTCCTGCTCTCCCCACCCATCTGCTGATGATTGGCAGTTCTCTCCTAGAGAGAAAGGGAGAAAACTAGGTAGAAGCCTGTCAGTCATCATCAGGTGGGCAGGGAGAGCAGGAATTCATGAATAACCATGACTCTTCTCATGAAGATTTGACTCTTTTCCAGGCCTAATCTGCAATGTTTGTGATGTTGGTTCTCAGCAACCACTTACTTTTAACTTATAAATGACAGACCGCTGAAATCAACTCATCTGTCTCTACTTTATTTTGCTGTTAGTATGGGTAGCATAAATGTGATGACAGGTTCCCTTTAAATGAGTAGGATGAGCGTAAACTCTGATCCTGACTGTTAGAGTTTGGTGGGGTGTAACACAGCGGGACCCACAGGTGATGTTATAGCTACAATTCCTGTGCCTGCGCCATCAAAAGGCCATAATAGTACCTCAGAAAGCATTGACTAGTTTCCCACCACAACATAGCATAATGGCAAGAAGGGGTTAAGACAAAACAGAATCACTCCTTGAAGCTCTAGATGTATATTAGGTGCAGCCACAAGTATTGTATCTAACTATTGAATTTTCTGTAAATGCACATATTTTTTCTCTCCATGCCTATTGAATTTGAGGGCTCATTTTGGTGTGATATAAGAGATGTCCTGTGTATTCTGAGACAATCAGATGTCACCCATCTGCTACTCAACCCTTTCTTCATGCTGTTTCACTGAAACACTGAATACGAAGCTGCAGCTGCAACCCCCTCCTCCCTCTCCTCTTATTGTATTATAGAATACATATTTTTCTAGTGATTTAGGATGTTTCTGGGGATTTACAGGTAAGGTATGATACACCACTGTCTAATGGAAGGTGTGATACACCATCGTCTAATGGAAGGTGTGATACACCACTGTCTAATGGTAGGTGTGATACACCACCGGCTAATGGAAGGTGGACGTATGCTACTTTCCCCTAATATGTTATAGTACAAAATATTATTTATTCACACGTACAACTAAGTTTAAGTAACATTAAAAAATCTAATACTTGGTACTAGTTGAACTAGATAACAGCAACTGAAACTGTTCTCCATGACATCTCCAAACTCACAGAGCAGCTTCCCTGACAGCTATATGCTATTCCACCGCCATTGACATGTCTCAAGTGTAAGAGAGCACTGCCTGGAACACTTAGCACATACCCTGCACTGACCAAAGCAGAAGAACGGGCTTTAGTCCCTGGTGCTTGGAGTCTTGTACAGTTAGGATTAAGGGAGTGGTTGTCTAGCCACGTCAATCAAAAGGGAGGAGAAGCGTAGCTGTAGTGGTGCTCCAAGAGCTACGCCAGTCCCTCAGTGCTCCAACTGCCTAATATGCATACATAGAAAAGTTCACATATTTCCTCAGTGGTACAAGCTAAAAAGACAAGAGAGATATCATTTTAATCAGCATGATAAACCCTACCATGCAATATACCTAGTTTAATAGGGGTGATCATGCTGACAAAGGCTCTTTAAGATTGAGCAGACTTTAATATATAGTGCTTGTGACTCAGAAAACAGCATTTAGTGGGTCTGCTGTCAAAGCAGTTGAGATCAAAAAGCTCAATTGAATGAGATGTGAAAGGCTGAAGTTTGTAATCAAAGCTGTTGGACAAGTTTTCAGTTTTAGGCAACTGTAGTGAATGCTATGTCATTTATCATCATCATTATTGAGAGTGCATGCTTCTTGCCTTGATACGTCAGTAAAAGGTCATAAAACCTTTTCAGAATGAGCAGTAGTTTCTAGTTTACACAACATAAAATTACAGGGGATATGTTTTTTTGGTTGTTTCTGAAATTGACCTCCCAAAATCTTTAAAAGCTTTAATTGTGTCATGAGGAAATTTAACCCTAAAAGTGCATGCTACATAAGTTCATCTACAGGGCAGGCTGTACAAGTGATCAAACATTGGTTCTGATCCTGATGTACAAAATCCACCTAATTCAAATGTCTCATAGGTTCTATTAATATATTTTTTTGTTTTCCATACGACCGATTCCAAAGATACCCATTGAGTTATAATAGGATCTGTTGTGCTTTCCGTTACATCGACAGCAAAAGGAGCACTATATGATCTGCCTGGAGCCTTCAATGGCAGTGTGAACATAGTCTTAAAGGGGTTGTTTGAGTTTTACTTTTGATGACTAGTGTTGAGCGAATCGAAGTCAAACAAATTAACTTTGATCCGAATTTCAGGAAAAATTCAGATACAAAGCCAAATTTCCTCACGCTTCGTGGTAAATCTATTTTTCCTGAAATAGCGGTAAAAAAAAAAACATACCTCATCCATTTTCTCATACTAGTGCTGCTTTCTCTTCAAACAGCCGATCTGATATTGATCTCATATTGATGACCTATCCCTAGGATAGAGAAATAATAAAATATGGCAGCACAAAATTTTACATACAAACAACAGAACTAAGGTATGGGGATAATTCTATATTAAAGTGGTATTATACCTACTAGAAATTAAAAAATACAAGCTCTTTGCGCACATTTTTGATCAAACGTGTGTCGGGCCCATCTACCAGGTGTCAAGGTGGCTTCCGCAGACGGGTACCAGGGGATAGGTCATCAATAATAAAAAGCAGACAACCCCCTTATATCGTACCTACACTTTCAGATGACATTTCAGAAAAAGCTGGCATGCATACATGAGTAACAGAACTATTTTTAACCATTATATTATATATGTCACATTTTTTAGCAGTCTTTCCAATCTGCAGACTCCATCTCTGCTTCTCGATTCTCCCTAGCTGCTATGATGTCTCCCATAGAATGCACATGTAGAAAACAGGAAATTCTGCATCCTACCTCCCACCCACTCAAATTCACCCAGAAGCAACACGTAGGAATATATAGAGAAATACTGATGTGAATAAATTGCTTGGGGTGAGATATAAAACTTTCTATTAGCTGCTCTAGCCTCTGCCTTCAGCTATGGACTGTTATGTGATCCTTTGGTGAGCTGACAGTCCATCTTGGTCTCAAGATGAATTCTGAAGAGAATTCAGAATGAAAATTCAGGAAAATATAATAATTCAAAAAGGCAATTTTTTCTCTAATATAATATATTACGTTTCTTATATTCAACCTATAACTTGTATTCACTTATGTAACATTTTGTGAAATGTTAGTGACCATTTAAAGGGATATTCCAGCTTTAGGTCATCATCATTACAATAGATTAGTAGTGGTATGCCACAAAGTACCCCCACCAATCAGCTATTTTTGGCAAATGTTGGCACACAATGGACAGAGCCTTCTGCTGCCAGCTCCAACGACTGTTTAGTTTCTGGTGCTGGCAATACCCCTTTAATGTATAATTGTTTAACTGATAACATAATACTAAGCACCCCAAATATTGATGTATAATTTTAAAATTTACATAACACTGACATCATCCTTAGTACTATACAGAATATGGATTACATACTCAAATGCATAAAACAGTAGTACTATTAGATCTAGAATTAGCAGACAATATGCATTACAAAGAGAACTTTCCCTAAAGAAACATCAAATGTAAATGACTAACAAGATGAGAGAGAATGTATATTAAACTGATGAAAATTTGACCTAGTACTACAAGGCTTATTGATGCAGATTTACTAAGACTGGTTTTTCACAGGCCAGTCGTAGAAAAATGTCTGATGGAATATGCACCAAATTTATTAAGCTGCACAGGCAGTTAATGTGCCAGAAACTTAAGTCAATACCAACTATAAGGCTACAGTACTTTCACACTTGTTCACGTTGTTGTTTTCCGGTATTGAGATCTGCAAGCAGTGGTTTTGTGTCTGGTCATAAAAAAGGAAAATAAATAGATTTGGCACTGAAAACAATGTAAGTCAATGGTGACGGATCCACTTTTTTAGGAGCCTAGAAAACCGAATCCTTCTCCCTTTGACCTTCAATGTATGTAGTGACGGATCCGTTTTATTT
>ONZH01003568.1:0-19374 GCA_900303285.1 Rhinella marina | reverse complement strand
TGAACAACCAGTAATCCTTTTGCCTAATATGCGTATAACGCGCAGGTCATAGGAAAGGCAGCCTAGCATGAAGTCAGCCATGTGTGCCAGAGTCCCAACAGACAAGGCTTCGCTCTCCTCACCAGGAGCATGACTCTCAATATCCTCCTTGTCCTGTTCCTCCTCTTCAGCCCATCCACCCCAAAGAGATGGTGTAAACATGGTATGCCTACCCTGTGTAGCGGTGGCAACCGTCTCCTCCTCCTCTTCCTCCAATTGGTGCTGAGAAGACGAATTGATGGTGCTCTGGCTATCGCCCTGTGTAGGGTCTTCCCCCATTTTCACCTCTTACACACGCGGAGCATCGGCATTTATTGTGAGCAGCAAGCTTTTTAGTAGACACAGAAGTGGGATGGTTACGCTGATAATGGCATTATCGCCGCTCACCATCTGTGTAGATTCATCAAAGTTGCGTAACACCTCACAGAGGTCAGATATCAATGCCCACTCGTTGCTTGTGAAGAGCGGAAGCTGACTAAAAAGATGGCAACCATGTTGCAGCTGGTATTCTACTACTGCTCTCTGCTCACAAAGCCTGCTCAACATGTGAAAGGTGGAATTCCATCGCGTGCTCAGGTCGCACAGCAGTCGGTGAGCCGGCAACCGCAAGCACTGCTGCAGGGTTGCCAGGCCGGCTGAAGCTGTCGGTGACTTGCGGAAATGGGCGCACAGGCAACACACCAAATTGGGGTAGGTTTTCAGAAACCGCTGAACCACTAAGTTGAAGACATGGGCCAGACATGGTATGTGTGGGAGGTTGGCCAGCTCCAAAGCCGCTACCAAGTTGCGGCCATTATCAGATACAACCATGCCTGGCTATAGGTTGTCTGGCGAGAGTCACAGCTCAGCCTGTTCCCTTATGCCATGCCACAGCTCTGCAGCGGTGTGCTGTTTGTCACCCAGGCAAATAAGCTTCAGCATGGTCTGTTGCCGCTTACCAACTGCTGTGCTACACTGTTTCCAGATACTGACAGAAGTCTGAGTGGTGCTGCAAGATGGCAATTCTTCATGGGAAGAAGTGGAGGAGGTGGAGGAAGAGAAGGAGGGGTTGCAGCCACTACTATATGTGGCAGTGGAAATCCGGATGGAAGTAGGGCCCGCAATCCTCGGCGTGGGTATCACCTGGGTCATCCCAGGGGATGACTCGCTGCCAGCCTTCACAACGTTCACCTAGTGTGCCGTCAGGGAAATGTAGCGTCCCTGGCCACAAGCGCTTGTTCATGTGTCAGTTGTTAAGTGGACCTTGCCAGTAACTGCGTTAGTAAGGGCCCGGGTTATGTTTCTGGAAACCTGCTGGTGTAAGGCAAGGATGGCACACCAGGAAAAATAGTGGCGGCTGGGGACTGCGTCACTAGGGACAGCCTCCGCCATCAGGCTGCGAGAGGCCTCGGTGTCCACCAGCCTAAACGGCAACATTTCCAGGGCCAGCAACTTGGAAAGTTGCTCGTTTAGAGCTATGCTCTGTGGGTGGGTGGCAGGGTATTTGCGCTTGCATTCAAATGCCTGCGGTAAGGACATTTGAATGCTTCACTGGGACATTGAAGTGGACGTGCTGGCTGTTTCCTGCGAAGGTCCAGGTGCAGGGCGGGAGGCATCTGGGCCTGCGTTTTGGACAGTACGTAACAGAGGGGAAGAGGAGGCAGTGGTGTGACCTGCAGACACAGATCGTGGACCCAGGAGTTCAGCCCACCTTTTAGGGTGCTTTGCCGACATGTGTCGGTTCATGCTGGTGGTGGTCAGTTTGCTGGTGTTTACTCCCCTGCTCATCTTGGTACGGCACAGGTTACAAATTACAATCCGTTTATCATCAGCACTTTCCTCAAATAAATGCCAGACTGCCAAACACCTAACCCTTGGCATGGGAGCTGGCCACAAGGGGCTGCTCTGGGGAACACTTGCGGGCCTGTTTGGCGTGGCCTGCCTTCTCCCTTTTTCCACCCCACTGTCTCTTCCAGCCTGTTTCGCTGCTGCGGATCCCTCCCCCTCTGTGCTGCTGTCCTCGCTCGGCTTGCCACCTTCCCAGGTTGGGTCAGCTATGTTGTCGTCCACCACCTCCTCTTCCACATCCTCACTCTGCTCCTCCTCCTGACATGGTGAACTAACAAGACCCTGACTTAACTGTGTCTCATCCTCATCCACAACCTCTTGAGACACTAATTGCCCTTGACTTATTGGCAACTGTGTCTCATCATCATCATCATCATCCACCTCGGGAGAAAATACTTGTCGTTCCTCACCGTCATCGTCTTCAGACTGTGTTTGCTCAATAGGTTGGGAATCAGGGCACAATATCTTCTCATGTCCCACTTCAAGCGGCCTTGGCGAGAGGCCCAAGCCAAGGGATGGTGATGAAAAAACTCCTCGGAATATTCTAATGTGAGATCTCTTCTTTGCCCAGACTCTGCGTGGTGGGAGGAAGGAGGATCAGGGTGAGGATGCGATTGCCCAGACTCTTGGCTATTGAGACTGGATTTTGTGGAAGAGAGGGTGGTGTTGAACTGACTGGAAGCATTATCAGCTGAAATCCAACTGACTACCTGCTCGCACTGGTGTGGCGACAGGAGTTGTGTTTTGTGCCGCCCTGCAAACTGCGACATGAAGCTAGGAGTTTTGGATGACTTTGTTTCTTGGGCTCTGCCAGCAGGCACAGTTTCACCGCGCCCAGAGACATGGCCTCTACGTTGACCATCAGCAGCACTCCCACTTCCCCGTCCCTCAGTGCTCGCCTTACGCATATTGTATAGTATATATGCAACTTGGTCACAACCACAGTACTGCAGATTTTTATTAACTGTATGATCAGAAAAATTTAAACGAATGTCCAATATCCTGAATGCGCAAACGTTATGAAGCAGCCGCAAATGAGGCACTGCGGCCTAAATTAACGGTATTACATGTAACAACGAATTTCAGCTACATAGACTTTTGAACCGTTGTAATACGCTGTGCACCTAGCATTACTGACAGGGCACACTTGGGGTTTTTTTTGCCACCCAAAAAAAAAAAAAAAGACATATTTCACAATGGACTTTGGTCTTTTTGGAACAGCAACAATCTTTCTACCTACCCAAATCCTATCCCTATAGTTAAATTCCCTCCTAGGGAGGGAGCAAATAAGGAACTGCGGCCTAAATTAACAGTATTAAATACGGATGTCAGCTAAAGAGACTTTTGAACAGTTGTAATACACTGTGCACCTAGTGTTACTGACAGGGCACACTTGGTTTTTTTTTTGCCATCCAAAAAAAAAAAAAAGACGTATTTCACAATGGACTTTGGATTTTTTGGAACAGCGATAATCTTTATACCTACCCAACTCCTATCCCTATAGTTTAATTCCCTCCTTTGGCAAATTTAACTGCAGCGGCAAATGAGGAACTGTGGCCTAAATGAACAGTATTAAATACGGATGTCAGCTACAGAGACTTTTGAATGATTGTAATACGCTGTGCACCTAGCGTTACTGACAGAGCACACCTGGGTTGTTTTTTTTTGCCAACCAAAAAAATAAAAAAAGACGTATTTCACAATGGACTTTGGTCTTTTTGGAAAAGCGACAATCTTACTACCTACCCAAATACTATCCCTATTGTTTCATTCCCTCCTACGGAAAATTGAACTGCAGCAGCAAATGAGGAACTGCGGCCTAAATGAACGGTATTAAATATGGATGTTAGCTACAGAGACTTTTGAACGGTTGTAATACGCTATGCACCTAGCGTTACTGACAGATCACATCTGGGGTTTTTTGCCGCACAAAAAAAAATAAAAAAGACGTATTTCACAATGGACTTTGGTCTTTTTGGAACAGCGAAAATCTTTCTACCTACCCAAATACTATCCTTATTGTTTAATTCCCTCCTAGGGAAAATTGAACTGCAGCAGCAAATGAGGAACTGTGGCCTAAATGAACGGTATTAAATACGGATGTCAGCCACAGAGCCACCCAAAAAAAAGAAAAAAAACGTATTTCCCAATGGACGTTTGAACAATGATAGTAAACCTGCCTATAGAAATTCTATTAATATGCAAATGTTATACAGCAAGACACAAAAGAATTACTGCGGGCTTAACAGCAGAAATTATAGCAAAATATGTCAGGTATATAGTATACAGAGAGTATCCTACAGCATGCAGCAGCAGCAGCACATGTGGCATTAATGGCAGGCCACGTAGTACTATTTTCACCACCTTTAAAGTCCTCAAATGTCAGTAAATAAAGGTATGTGACAGATGTAATGGCCCTTACAAGGGCTTTTGGGTCTTGTTTGAGCGATTTTTATCCCTGCCTAGCGTGCTTCTCTCCCCACACTCTGTCTCTCCTTGCTGCAGCTCTCCCTGTCAAACACTGGCCGGTTCACAAGTCACCGGGTGCTTTATAGCACCCGATGACATGTTCCCGGCCAGCCAATAAGTGTAATGCCAGTAGCTAAGATGGCTACTGGCATTACAGTGAATGCCAGCACCTTTCCGCACGCTAATTGGCTAATTAGAATGCGAGGAGGGGACTCGAGCATGGTGCTCGAGCACACGCGGTATTCAGCCGAATATTACGTGGACCCGAGCACTGCCATGTTTGGCCGAATAGTGTATTCGGCCGAACATGTTCGCTCAACACTAGTAATCAGAAAACATACTGATGAAATTTGATAACGAGCAACTCATAGTCCCAGCCCCATGAAATGCCAAGATTAAAACAAACTTTGGGGGTCATTTTTAAAACTGGTCATTTATCAAACAGGACAGCTCCTTTTGAAAATGAAAGCAGAAATCTGATTGGTTGCTATGGGCAACTAAGCCAGTTCTACTTTACACCAGTTTGATAAAGGACTCCCTTTGTTTTTCATGAGCAGGAATTGTTGGGAAGAAGACACCAAACTTAGTACTTAAGTAAAAATAAACCTAAACAGAAACCATATTACATTTGTTCACATTTGGAAACTGACAACTTACTTATCTGAAGTAAAATTCAAAGAAAAGGGAGTTTGCCAGGCAAGCTTAATACACTGACAAAGCTTAAAACAAAGTGCCATATCACACAGTCTGTTCCTTTTAGTGTCAAATTAATGTTCATAATCAGGAGGTTATGTCTTTATGATCTTCTCCACGGCTTACCCGGAGGAACATGGAAAGTAATGGTACTGTCTAAGCAAAAGGACTTTGCTGGGCTTTATAAGAATAAAAATGCATTGCTCATTTCATTGAATAACATTCTTTGGCAACTCGGGCATTGTGAATAAAAAGAAGCACTGGACCATGATACATGTGGAGGAACAGAATTTATAGAACAACTTTTCCTGTCCACTTTGAATATGCAGCCATATGGAAATGACGACACTTTAAAATTGCACTCAATCAAAATTCTATGAAGAAATTTATTGTTCGGCTACAGCTGTGCTTCCTAAACTTTTTCATCTCTAAAGTCAGCAGTGTTCCCAGCTCTGCATCAGGCCACTTATGATATTCTAAAAACGATATTACTGAGTGATCTTTATGTTATTTCAACAAACCACAATGGATATTTTCAATTATTGTCTTCCTATGTGATTGCTTCATGCTATTTTCTACATTATTTTAGTACATGTGGCAATCTTTAAGTCCATTTAAATGTCCCTGTTATGATTTTGTGATAATGGGTTAATGTGTCTCTCTGGTGAGCGAAATCAGTCCTACCAATGTGATAATGGAGCCAAATCAAGGGGCCAACTCAAGTCCAGCGGCTCGGGAAATAAATCATCATAGAGACACAGGAAGTTGTGTTCTCCATAAAATTACCTTCAATTTAATTTCAACATACATGTATGTGTACAGGGGCGTAGCTAAAGGCTTATGGGCCCTGGTGCAACAGTTCATCTTGGGGCCCCCCCTTCCTGGTTGGTGCACCTGGCTTTTCTGCTGCCCAAGGCAAATATTGAAACGTATCCCTCCCCCAATGCCAAATTCTCAACCTAACCCCTTCCCTCCAGTCCTACTGATAAAGGGGTTGTCCTCTTTTTACTACTGATATCCTCAGGATAGGTCATCAATATCAGATTGGCCAGGGTCTTCCGGCAACCCCGACAATCAGCTGTTTGAAAAGAGGGCAGCGCTCATATGAGAGCTGCTTTCTCTGCTCTGTTCACTTGCTTGCCATAGCATTTGCAGGGATGAGCAGGTAAACCGATCAGAGAAGGCAGCGCTCGTACAAAAAAAAATAAAAAACGGACAACCCCTTTAAAGACATGCTTGGAAAACATTACATACAGCCCTACAGAGCATACAGAAGAATACACCGCCACGTATGTACCTCTTACATCCTGTGACTTCTCTTCTCTGATGTAGACGTTCTCTTTCTTCTTCTTCTCCTGTCAGACCAGACCTCCATGGTGACCTCTTTCAGCCTCGTCTCTGCAGAGTTTAACAAACAGTCATCTTACTTTCCTACTTTTCCATCATCCTCTCACCTTCTCAACACCCCATCCTGTACCCCCCCAATACTATACTGCAGAAACAGTCCCCCTGAAAATACTGGTACCACATAGAAAAACAATACCCACTTACCTTTCAGATCAGATCCCCATATCAAACCCCAGATGAGACCCCCCATCTCCAGACCCCCATGTAAGACCCCTATTAGACCTCCAAACCCCCATATCTGACCCCCAATAGACCTCCAAACCCCCAATCAGACCTCCAGACCCCCATTGGACCTCTCTAGACCCCAGTCAGGCCCTTCAGACCCCCAATCAGACCCCCTTCAGACTCTTCAAGCCCCTAATCAGACCCCCCTTCTGGCCCCCATATCAGACCCTCCTTCTGGCCCCCATATCAGACCCCCCCTTCTGGCCCCCAATATCAGAACCCTCCTTCTGGCCCCCAATATCAGAACCCCCTTCTGGCCCCCAATATTAGACCCCCCTTTAGGCCCCCATATCAGACCTCAGGTCAGACAGTAAAACAAATAAATAAACTTACCTCTCTTGTGTCCCTGTCCTGGCTGTCTCTCCGCTCTCACCTCTTCCCGGGCCCGCGCTGCAGTCACCTGACCTCCTGCAGCATCAGGTCAGAGTGCGCTCTGTACGTAATGACACTGCAAGCAGTCAGGACACAACAACACACCTCCCAACTTTTGAAAAGAGGAAAGAGGGACACTATGTGCGCGTGGCAAATTTTTTTGTACTAGGCCACGCCTCTAACTCCGCCCAAAAATAACAAAACACCTAATCCCACGACATGTCCTACTTTCTAACAGATGCTATTCTTTGGCCGTTAAAGAAACAGCCATGTGACCAGCCTCAGACTTTAATTGGTTATAAAAATGGGTGTCTGACGACTGTTACTTAAACTGCCCTCACACCGCCATTTTTTTTGTCCATGTGCATATAGGTAATGCTGAGCGAACTTCTGTTTTCAAGTTTGGCGTACAAGATTTGGGTTATCTAAGAATTCTGTTACGGATTCCTCTACCAAGGACCGTAAATTATAGTCTGTCGTAACGGAATCCATAACGGAATTCTTAGATAACCCGAACCTTGTATGCCAAACTTGAAAACAGAAGTTCGCTCATCACTACCTATAGGCTAAATATCATCACTCCCCTCCCTTCAGCCCCTCCACAGATATACACCCCGTAAAGCCCCCCATGTCCCCCAGAATACACCATATGCCCCCCCACAGATTTACACCCCATAAAGCCCTCCCTATGTCTCCCAGAATACACCACATGCCCCCCTTACAGATTTACACCCCATAAAGCCCCCCCATGGCCCCCAGAATACACTGAGATCTGTACTATAAACCCCTGTAATTGCCCCAGACTCCATTCCACTTGAACCTCACTGCCCCTGAGTGCTCCACCTTCCCCCTCATATCTCCATTTGATGCCCCTCACCTGCTCACCATGAAACTCTGTGTAGTCCAGGTCCTGTGTAGTCCTTCCTCACTGGGCTGCTGGCCGGCACATACAGCCCCTCCTCCTTCCACAAGCTCCTGCAGTCGGGGCTTGTCATGTGACCATGAAGGAGCATGTGACCAGTGATGTTACAGACCTCCTTCTGGCCACTACATTCTACTCACTACGGAGGCTGAACCAAAGTCCTTCACAGCCCCCACCTCCATGAGGTTAGTAGAAAGTGGGCGCTACCAGCGCTTCACTCCCCCTCCTCCTGCATACTAGCGAGCGCTTCCATTATGGAAGCACTCGCTAGTATTCCCTTTATAAGATGCACTGTAGAGCACCACTGCGACCGCTGCGACCCCTATAGTTACGCCAGTGTATGTGTATATATATACCAACAGCATATCATAATGGCTTCATAATGACTCCAAGAGGAGTGACATTCTTATAAAGTTTCTCACAAGAAATAGCGCGCGTTTGGCCAGGAAGTGGCCATGAAACTGGTGTCTTTTTTGCGTTGACATACGGTCATACGCAAGTATAACTGGGTTCCTTGTGACTAGTGAGGACTCAATACATTCATTTATAATGCACTCACTGCTTGTACAGTGTTTTTGGGAGTTTGCCTATTAGTGTTTCTTTTTTGACGTAATAACTTGCTTATTAGGTGTTGTGGAGAATGAGACAACTTTTTGTACACATGCATCAACCTTCGTATATGCATTATTTATTAGAACAACACCACTGTTAGATGAGTTTGTACGGCACGTCCGTTCAAACTCTTGTTAATAATATTTGTTATATACATGCTATATCATCTGGTAGTGGAGACGTTGTCTCTATGCAGTTTACATTGTTTATGACTATATCTGCAGGTGTATACTGATCATTAGATCATGAAGGTGTGCTGAAGAATGGGACAACAGTCTCTATATATACATCAATTGGCATATGGATATGTGTGTCCTATAGATCTTAATGCAGGACAACTGGTACTGGTTATTTTGCATTTGCACACCACCTATATTGGTTTTTAGACTGATATATTCCATCTGACAATTATGACAGTATCTTAGTTGTTGTTTGTCTGGTCGTAACATTGTCTTACCTGTTTTTTATGGTCCCCTGATGAGCCATGATCTAAAGGTGAAACACGTAGGGACTTTTTTGCTATAAGCATCATTGTTTGACCACTTCATTGTGATTGGTCTAGCATCATTTGGACCATTGACCAGGACTTTCATTTTATGTAATGTTTGTTATTTTGGATTTTGCTTATCTTTCACTGGTGTGGTGATAATATTAATGGTGGTGTTTATTTCTGTGTCAGGGCCTGTGAGGGATATCTGGAGGTTCCTGGTATGGCATCGCCCCTGTCGGGGCGGCTATTCCGTCTTAGGCAAGGCTGTGAAGCATAGGGCTAGGACTAGGGAGAGGTCTCTTTTTCATTCAAGCTGCCCCCTCGCCCTTCAGCCGCCTAATCTATCCACCACGGAATAGGGTATCCCTTTCTCCATGGAAATATATGTTTTTCATTTCAATTGTTTTGTGTACCAGTATATTTTTAATATGACTCAATAAAGGCTATGTTTTAGCTGGTACCGTCTGTGATTTGTTGTTCACAGCAGTGAAGACAAAATATTTGGCCTTGAGTTTATAACATTCTAATATAAAGATGATGTAAAAATGCAAACATCATCATGAAAATAATTGAGTACAAGAAACAAAATGATGTATGATTTTCTTCACTTTGTAAATGTAAGTCATTTTACCCAATGGGTAATTTATTGGTGAGTGGAATAGTTATTTATTGGTGGAATAGTAATTATTATTAATTTTATTATTGTTCAACATTATTATTATTTTCTTCACTTGCTTATATAAGTGTTATTTTTCTTAACTAGTCATAGGCAATTTATCATCTCCCTTGTGCCTGAAAAGTGGCATTAAAAAGTTGCAAACTATGGGGGTCATTTATTTAGACTGGTGTTTAACCAGGTTTTAATAAACCATTATACAGTACCTGGTGGTAGATCTACCGGAGTTATGAAAAGACGCCGGCCTCATCATAACTTTGGCAGATCCACCTCTTCTTCTAAATGTAAGACAGCTTCTGTCCCCTTCCCCACCCATGACGCGCCCACTTTTGTAGACCTGGCGTGAGCAGGGAAAAGTTGCAGATTGCAGCTCAACTAATCATTGTGCCGCTTCATAAACTACCCCCTATGTGTCTGTGAGTTTTTAAAATAAATAGTTGCATGTCTCAGCTTTTATTCTATCCTTGACACTTTTCCTAAAGGGGGCATGCATGGCAAGGGTAGAAAGGAAGTGTGCTCAGCAGCCCTGAAAAATTCATTTTCATTTACTCCAGTTTTCTGGAGCAAATGAAGCCAGAAAACTACAGCTGTCTATGCCTACACCTCAACATAATTTAGTCACATCCTTCTGGAGAACAGGAGTTATCTTTATTTTTGTAATATTTTTTAAAATGTCCCCCCCTTTTTTCCCACTTGTTAATAGTTCCCCTAGGGAACTACATAAGCAATCATGAAATTGCGTCTTTAATAGAATCCAATGCATTAGCATTGGAGTCTATGGGGATTACATTGTGTTCCTATGGAGCTTTGCCACAGGCTATGTATCTCTCAATACAAACTAGTGTACAGCAGCCCTGTACCACTCTTAAGTACAGGGGCTGCCACATACACACTGGACTCCCCTGATCCTCGCTAGGGGCAGCCGGACCATGGTCAGGTGAGTGCGCTCATGGTGTTCAACCTCTCAGATGCCATGGTCACATTTTATATATTTCCTTTAAAAAAAGTGTTAATTCAATTTCTACTTGATCCCTAAACTGTAAATAGGTAGCAATTCTGCTATAGTCTATTTATATGAGGGGAAAAAACACAAAATATTCTATGATACATGTCTAACAGTATATTTCATGACAAAACGCTCACTGTAGTGACATATAGAGAGAAGAAGAGCTTCATAGCAAAGATTAAAATGGGCCTCGGATTATGATGCCACCCAGGACAGAAGGGCTTGTGTACATTTTCCCCTCCTAACACCCTCTATGGCCTTGGACCAATTCTTCACCTGCATATTTTCTAACTATGGAGTTCTCTGGCAGTCCTGCAATGTTTCTCAATATCTAGTTACAAAGCGGACTACATGATCTAAACTTCAACAGGGTACGATTACTGGAAGCTACAAGATGCATTTTACTCCAAATAAATCCCTTTTATCTGATTATTCAATAACATTTTAATACATAATTATGTGCATGAGATTTCTGTGGAAACCGATTTCTGTTTTAATGTGCCATATGGGTAGCAAGTTAAAATCACAACAGCTCATGCAATTAGATGAAGCTAACTGACAAACATTTCTGTTGTGTGAAGCAGCAGGGATAATGGTTCTGTGAACAAAATGCTCTGATTTTGATCGCAATAATTTTTTCTTCAGGTTGATTGTGAGAAAGTAATATTTTTGGCAAATGTCAAGCACATTATGAGAGTCCCATTTTGTGTTTTTTTATGCTTTTCTGTTAGCCATCGCTAATGCAAGAAAAACTTTGTATACATACTTGTAGTGATTTTTGACTTGCCAAATACATATATTATCCCTACACTATGAAAAGTGGTATAGGCTCTATTACATCTGTAAAAGAGTAGATAGAAAATAGGTCATTGATATCAGACCAACGGGGATCCGACTGCTTAGTAAAATGAAAAAAATCCATTAATCCAAAAAATCCTTGGTTGAACTTGATGGACTTTGAAACATTAATTAAAGGGCTTTAGAACATTTTTACACAAACTTGTTTAAAGTTACCCTTTAAAGTTACCCTTTAAACCTTTTTTACACTATTTTATTTGATTTTATATTAAGTTAACAATTTTGTGCAAATAACAATCTGTACAATAAATGAATCGTACAATACACAGATCATGAAATTACATCTTAAATCTCACAATCATATAGTAGGACAGGCTACTTTTAGTATCTTCAAAGAAAGCTCCCTTACATTTTAACTCAAATCCGTATCTTTGTCTGTCACACTTCATATCAATATCATTATCATGACTATTCAAACATCTAATTCCAAGAAAAGTCACACAGAGAAAAACACGGTCATGAAGAGAATGTCTTCGTAGGTGTGGTAGATATACTTAATCAGACTTTGCAATGTGCATTGATTCCAATGCTCTGGAGATGGGGAGAGGGGCTGAGATGGTAACGGGGTAAGGGGAGGGGTGTGTGAGAGGAGGATTGCTATTACTACTATTGGCCAATTTTCATTTAGTTGTTAAAGAGTGGTATATTTACTATATTTGACCCAAGGACTCAAAATTTTTGAGAATTGGAGTGGGGCATGAGCTTCCCAATAGGCTAGTTGTTTGAATCTGTAGATTTGATCTCCTTTCGCCTTCCAATGTGCTGTCTGTGGTGGGTCTGATTGTCTCCAGTTATGCGCTATTAATATTCTGGCTGCAGCTAGGAGTAGATGTAACAGTTTTCTTGTTTGGTTGGTAGTATTAAATTAGTAAAGAGACCCAAAAGGCAAAGCTTAGGTGATTTGGGGATTTGCGTCCCAGCTATATGAGTTAGTGTTGTACAGACTTCTGACCAAAAACGGTTCTATTGAAGGGCAGTCCCACCAAATATGTATGTAGGTACCCCTATCTGACATATATCAACAACAAGTTTGGTCAGCATTGGAATAGATTTTGGACAATCTGTTTGGGGTGTAGTGCCATCTCGTGAGAATTTTGTAAAAGGTCTCCTCAATTTGACACACCTAAACAATTTGTGAGATGCCTCCAGAAGAAACTTCACTTCTGTATCTGATAGTTTCTCATAAAGGTCATTTTCCCATTTAGCTAAATACCAACAATCTCCAAATGTCAAAGGGGGTATCATTTGTGAGTATAAAAGATATATCTTTCTTTTTGGTTCTACCTTCTAGAGAGCCAGTTTTTAAAGTGTGGTGTGTGAGCATGATGTGGAATTTAAACCTTGACACAGCCACTTTCTGTGATTGCCCTTTATCAGAAATCAAGTGGACTCCCTCTAATAAATTGTTCTTGATACCGTGTTCTCCAGCAATATGTGTTTTTTGGGCCTAGCTGTCGACAGCTGCAATACGGGCCTCAGGGATGTCATGACAGTATAGAAACCTCGCACTAAGACAAAAGTATCATCATTTAATAGACCTTTCTTTTTTGCAGCTCCATGTTATCTGTCATATCTGGCTTAGAACGTAGAAAAGATTAAGTTAATTGCGAACACAGCATACCATGAAAATAGCTCAACTGTACTTAGTATGATGGTTCTATTGTACGGAAAACTGAATCTAATAAAAACATATGGTATACTTAAAATGCTTGAATCTGCTTTTTCAAAGTAAATATGAGAATAAATAATGTGATCTGAGGATGGGATTCTTGTATTGTCTTCATGTTACTTGCTATATATTTTACATTCCTTTCATATCCTTTTAATAACCTATAAAGCAGCACATAATGTAGTTAATATATAAACATCATCCAAGGAAGATGGAGATAAAACATACAGATTATACACGAGTATGCAAAATAAATATTAATGCTAGATGTGTCAATATGCCAGGAACGGCATTTACCACCAATTACAATTTTTCTTCTATTTCTAAATCTCTCAAGCATTTGTCATTTGGCTTTCACATTCACTATGGTAATAAAGTTAGCATGGCCTCTTACGTATTGTTTTATTCCAGGAAGAAGTCATATTTGTTTCACTTTATTGATATGTTACCAATGCTGTAATTTTAAAAGACTTTATAAAAAAATAGAGATTATCAATTCTGCAGCTTCATACTCATGGTGAAAATGATTTGGCAAAAGTGGAACATTTTCACATTTGCCATCTGTGTTTGGGAAAAGTCAACAAAACCCTGCTATATACAGTACATAAGTCATTTGTACATTACCCTTGCACTCTTTTCAACTTAAAATGGTTATCTAATATCTAAAATATCCCCTCAGTGCCTGGGCACCTTGTATGCATTATACTTACCTTCTCCCTGGCACCCACGTCGCTCCGGATCCATGCACAGCTGCTGCTGCATCTCCCTATTGCTTGGATCAAAATATACGACGATGAGGGTGGGGGGATTGTGGGTTCAGCTTGTGCAGGTGATAGCAGGCCTTGACAGTTACCAGCCTCAAGGGAGCTCCCCCGTCATGGCCTGCTATTGGCTGCACCCCCTTGTAGTCGGATGGTTTGATCCGAACGATGGGGAGATGCAACGGCGGCCGTGCTGGAATCCAGAGTGACTCGGGTGCTGGGAAGCAGGCAAGTATAATTCATACAAGGGGCCTGGGCATTGGGAGGAATATTTTAAATATCGGACAATCCTTTTAAACTGGAATCTGTATAGAGATCAGCAAATTGCACATAATTGCCTGGCTTCTTCGGTAGCTGTACTTGTTATTTTTCCTGGGCTTTTGTTCAAAGCAACCACAGACTCCAAACCAGCTTTATATCAATAAAGAAAAGTCTTTAGTATCAGACACCCAACATAATAGCTTTTGCTTGCATGTTTTGAGTCAGACACTAGCCTATATTTGTTGTATTGACTAGGGATGAGTTAAGCAAGCGTCGAATCCAAAGTTGCTTTGCTCAAAACTTCGGTTTAATGTTGTATGGAGTTCTGTCTCTGTCTAAAATGTATGGCCTCCGACAAGGCAAAGTGAGTTATTCTCCGAGACTTTAGTAAATAACTTCGGTATTTGATGTTTAAACTGAATCTGGATCTGAACTCATATTTGGTTCTGAGGTACCAGTCGTTGGAGGCCATACATTTTAATGCTGTACGGAGACTCAGCTCAAAAACTCTTAACTGGTCACTGTACTTTCATACAAACTTTCATAACTCAATAATACAGAAGAAAAATATAGGTGTCAGTTTTCTTCCTCCCCCTTTTTCTCTCTAAAATTTGTGAAAAATCCTTCTCATGAGACTGAAGCAGGCTGCCTGCTCACTGAAAGATCCATTTGCACCATCCCATACAAGCCTATGTTGAGGAGAAGGGAGGAGGAGCGAGGAGGCACAAAGAGAAACAAGCAGACAGATACAACACAGGAATGATTCAGCAGATTCAACAGCTAACAGTAATTGTTAATTTAACTGCAGGTGCTTTATTCACATCTATACACCCCAGTACTTCTCTATATTGTCCTATATGTGGCTTCTGTGTGATTCTGAGTAAGTTAGAGAGTGAGTTAGGGAAAAGAATCTGCTGTTGATGTTTATATTTTATGAGCAGACACGATAAGCAGCTCATCTCCATCTACCAGCATCAGGAGAATGAGAATTAGAGATGCAGCATGTAAAGGAGAAAACTGATTAAAAAATGGTAGCTATATGCCAGTCCTATAATAATCAGATATAATTCTCTTATTCATGTATACACACGTGAAAGCTTTTTCTGAAAGTTATCTCAATGTTTCAGTAACCTTTAAATAGCAACTATTTAGACAATGGTGGCTGCTTAATATAAAAATGATAGTTTGTAGACATAGAAGTCCCAGTTCTTTTCTTCTGTGCACATTTACTGTACCACAAATATGTTAAAGCACTCCAGAGGAATTATTCTAATGTGTATGCAGTCTAGAGGCCAGGGGAGCTGAGCATTTTACAAATATCAGAAAAGATAAATATTAAAATGACATATCAACTTCCCAAAATTAAATAATATTGCAGCAGCATTCCCAATTTTTTTTCATTCAGTGACATAAGCATTTGAATACAAGCATAACCAAAAAAAAGCCGCTGAATTATTTTTTAACTTTGGTGTTTGCTCAAAAGAGCTATAATATGTCAGCTAAACTCTAGACACACTGTTCTGTAGAGCAGTGATTTTCAACCAGTGTGCCTCCAGCTGTTGCAAAACTACAACTCCCACCATGCCCTTCTGTAGGCTGATAGCTGTAGGCTGCCTGGGCATGATGGGAGTTGTAGTTTTGCAACAGCTGGAGGCACACTGGTAGAAAATTACTGCTGTAGAGATTGGCAGCAAAATTCACTTGTTCTGATATTATTTTCAGCGTGGAGAGGGATCTGCAGAGAGCTCAGCTTGGCCATTCAGTACCAGTGTCACACAACATAAAATATAATCTGCTTGCTTTTGCTACCCTAATTACAGTTGTACTTTGCAGGTCTGTTCAGTTTGGTTGATAACAGGCTACTGTATGCTGTTGGATCTGTTTCTATATATTTCCCTGTGTTGAATGCACAAAGATACAGTGCCTTGCGAAAGTATTCAGCCCCTTGGAACTTATCAACCTTTTGCCACATTTCAGGCTAAAAACAAAAAGATATAACATTTTAAATTTTTGGTGAAGAATCAACAACACGTGGGTCACAATTGTGAAGTGGAACAAAATTTATTGGATCATTTAAACTTTTTTTGTAATAATAAAACTGAAAAGCGGGGCGTGGAAAATTATTCAGCCCCCTTGCATTAATACTTTGTTGCGCCACCTTTTGCTGCGATTACAGCTGCAAGTCACTTGGGGTATGTCTCTATCAGTTTTGCACATCTATAGACTGAAATTCTTGCCCATTCTTCCTTGCAAAACAGCTTGAGCTCTTTGAGGATGGATGGAGAGCGTTTGTGAATAGCAGTTTTAATCTCTTTCCACATATTCTCATTTGGATTCAGGTCTGGACTTTGACTTGGCCATTCTAAGACCTGGATACGTTTATTTTTTAACCATTCCATTGTAGATTTTGCTTCATGTTTGGGATCATTGTCTTGTTGGAAGATAAATCTCTGTCCTAGTCTAAGGTCTTTTGCAGACTCCAACAAGTTTTCATCCAGAATGGTCCTGTATTTGGCTCCATCCATCTTCCCATCAATTTTAGCCATCTTCCCTGTCCCTGCTGATGAAAAGCAGGCCCAAACCATGATGCTGCCACCACCATGTTTGACAGTGGGGATGGTGTGTTCAGGGTGATGAGCTGTGTTGCCTTTAGGCCAAACATATCGTTTTGCATTGTTTCCAAAAAGTTGGATTTTGGTTTCATCTGACCAGAGCACCTTCTTCCACATGTTTGGTGTGTCTCCCAGGAGGCTTGTGGCAAACTGTAAACCAGACTTTTTATGGATATCTTTGAGAAATGGCTTTCTTCTTGCCACTCTTCCATAAAGGCCAGATTTGTGAAGTGTTCGACTGATTGTTGTCCTATGGATAGACTCTCCCACCTCAGCTGTAGATCTCTGCAGTTCATCCAGAGTGATCATGGACCTCTTGGCTGCATCTCTGATCAGTCTTCTCCTTATTTGAGATGAAAGTTTAGAGGGACGGCCGGGTCTTGGTAGATTTGCAGTGGTCTGATACTCCTTCCATTTCTATATGATCGTTTGCACAGTGCTCCTTGGAATGTTTAAAGCTAGGGAAATCTTTTGGTATCCAAATCCAACTTTAAACTTCTCCACAACAGTATCACGGACCTGCCTGGTTTGTTCCTTGGTCTTTATGATGCTCTCTGTGCTTTAAACAGAACCCTGAGACTATCATAGAGCAGGTGCATTTATACGGAGACTTGATTACACACAGGTGGATTCTATTTATCTTCATCAGTCATTTAGGACAACATTGGATCATTCAGAGATCCTCAATGAACTTCTGGAGTGAGTTTTCTGAACTGAAAGTAAATGGGCCGAATAATTTTGCACGCCCCACTTTTCAGTTTTATTATTACAAAAAAAGTTCAAATGATCCAATAAATTTCTTTCCACTTTGTGCCACTTAGAATGGCCAAGTCAAAGTCCAGACCTGAATCCAATTGACAATATGTGAAAAGAGCTGAAAACTGCTGTTCACAAACGCTCTCCATCCAACCTCAAAGAGCTCGAGCTGTTTTGCAAGGAAGAATGGGCAAGAATTTCAGTCTCTAGATGTGCAAAACTGCTAGAGACATACCCCAAGTGACTTGCAGCTGTAATCGCAGCAAAAGGTGGCGCAACAAAGTATTAATGCAAGGGTACCGAATAATTTTGCACAGCCCGCTTTTCAGTTTTATTATTACAAAAAAAGTTTAAATGATCCAATAAATTTAGTTCCACTTCACAATTGTGACCCACTTGTTGTTGATTCTTCACCAAAAATTTAAAATGTTATATCTTTTTGTTTTTAGCCTGAAATGTGGCAAAAGGTTTGAAAAGTTCCAGGGGGCCGGATACTTTCACAATGCACTATATACTGTATGATGCTAAATTGATGAATGGTAAAGTATTTTATATTTTTAAAATAAATAAATGTAATAAAAATATGGCATTAGAGTCAATGTTAAAAGGGTTTTACCCAATTTTTGTACTAAAACTAATAATTAGGCTTGAGCAAATCGAGCATCGGATCATAGATCCAAAGTTGATTTATTAAAAAAAATAGTTGGTAATGCTGTTTCTGTACAGCATTAAAATGTATTGGCTCCGTGTAGCCAAACTATGTCTCGGACGCAGTTGTGTGAGACTTCGGTGAATGGCTATGGTATTCCAATCTGTGTACTTATAAACATTTTAAAATAAGAATCCAAAGTGGGCTTCGGTACTGGCTGGTAGTGTACCTCGGGAACACCCACAGATTGTGTAAAAGTCTTCAAAAAAACTTTAAGGCCTCTTTCACACGAACATTTTTCTGCGGCCTCCGATCCGCATTTTTCACATGAAAAATGCACACCCATTCATTTCTATGGGGCCGCATCCGTATGTCCGTTCCGTAGCCCGCAAAAAAAAATAGAACATGTCCTATTCTTGTCCGCAAAACGGACAAGCATAGGCATTGTTACAATGGATCCGCAAAAAAAAGGATCCCATATGGACGACATCCGTTCTTTTTTTGCAGATCCGCAATTTGCGGACCGCAAAACACAATGTTCGTGTGAAACTGGCCTAATTGGAAGGGATACCATAGGTAGTAAGGTGCTTTCACATGTAGGTTTTAGTGCAATTTTAGTGCTCCTATGATTGTTTGCCACACTTTTTTGCATTAAAAGCTCCAGCTCTAGAAGTTAGGGGTTGTTCACATATCAGTTTTTTGATCAGTTATTGCCATCAGTTATTGTGAGCCAAAACCAGGTGCGGGTCAAAAACACCAGATGCAACAACAGATGCAGATCTTTTCATTATACTTGATGTCTGTTTAGTGTCCACTCCTGGTTTTGGCTGACAATAACTAATGGAAATAACTGATATGTGAACAACCCCTTAGCTGAAGTGAGAAATATGAAATGCAGTCTACAAAAGTGCTTTCTTAATTAGGTGACTTTTTTGTCTTTCTAACTTCTTTTTAGAAATACTGCATGATGTAACTCTTACAGGAATTTTCACATCACCTTCTCTAAAGGAAAAACATGCCATGAAGAAAATGCTAGTTTTAAGGCATTCTGTGTGCAAAAACCTCCAGAA